>CANUEX010171529.1:0-122615 GCA_948099535.1 Jatropha multifida | reverse complement strand
CCCCCCCCCCCCCCCCCCCCCCCCCCCCCCCCCCCCCCCCCCCCCCCCCCCCCCCCCCCCCCCCCACAAATACAGGTCAATCTTTTCAAACCAGGCCTGTCAACTCCGTTGTATTTATTGATAAATCTAATATCATGGCCTATTTATTGCACCCTTTTATTTTTCTTGTCCCCCCACCCACCTCTCTATAAACACATACACATATACATGCATATGCACATCAAAAGATTAAATTGATCATATGTATATTTAATTAATTAATTTACAATTGTTATGAGAAATTTATTTAAACTCGATAATTAAGGGGGAGATGGTTTATTTATTTTTGATAATTATAAGGATGGTGGGGTTGGATGGTTTAATTTTATATATAGGCTTTGTTTGGACATAAGGTACTACATATTCTATTGATGGAAATGAGCTGTCTTTTCAATTTTTTCTCCACAATTTTTATTTTTTTTAATTTTAAACAAGAATTTTCTCAAATTTTTCATGGGGTTTTAAATATAAATTAATACATGCTATTTTCTAGAAAAAATTATGTGTGGGTGTTTGTAGACAAATTTGATGGGTTGTCTTGCATGGATGCAACACTGAGTGTGACTACACACGACAGCTTAATATATTGGTATTATCTAAACGTGGATTCTCTTCCATCTAAATCCTCTTTTTTGTCCCCCTTCTTCTCTTGCCTTATTTGGTTTTTCTTTTTCTTTATTATAACTCCAACAAACATACAGCTAAAACCCTAGCTAGCCCTTTCTTTATATGTACATATTATATAATTATAAATCCAGTGGTGGGTGTTTTGGTCTCCTCCTCCTTTTGATCCCTTACTTAGCTGCTCTTTTTATATTTCTTGCATTAATCATCACCAAGCTCTTTTTGTCTCTCTTTCTTTAAGTTTCTCTCATGCATTGCCTCATAAATTGTTAAAAAAACTGCAAGTTAAAGCAAGAGTATTCATTATGATCTTTTACTTTCCGTTTCTCATAAAAGTAAACTGAAATATTACATATTTTTCATGTGTAGGGTGGTTTTATTTATATATATTCAGAATCTTGAGCTTTATATAGTTACTATAGATTAAGTTTTTATGTTTTCAGTTGAGATTAGGTATATATACATATATTGTTGCTATAGAATGAATGCCCTTTCTTTCGTTTTTGGTGGTTCTTTCACCCAAAATATGGTTACCAAAGTTTGCATTGAAATGGGTTTCAGAATTTTTGGTTTTATGAACAGATGAACTTGAAAGTCATTTACATCGAAGTTTTGGTTTTATGAACAAATGAACAGTGATGACATATGATACTTGATTACTTAGATTTACATTCTGCTGAAGGTCATTTGCAATATAAGCAAAATGGATACATATGTTTTGGTGCAAAAAATGGAATCATTTAATTCCATAAAGGGCCTATGCATTGCATATATATATATGTGTCTGGTTGTTACTCCAATTGGATGACATGTACAAAGAATCACTTATCTTCCTTGTAGTCCTAAAATAATTCAATTTGCTGTTTGGGTATGTATTTAAGATTTGATTAATTGAGTTTCAACACATAAAATTGACAATTGTAAACAATTCATTTGATTTGCAAATGGTTGAATTTTATATTACGTTTGGATTAATTGTTGATAATTCAATTTAAATATGTAACTTTGCTAGCTCCTTAGCTTTAGAATTTATTTTACAAGAAACAAGCAAATAGATTTTAATTTGACCTCCTATAACCATTATATAGAATATTGATTTTTCCATTTTTATATATGCAAAATTTTTAAAGAGAGATGGGGAATGAGAAAAGCATTTGATGGACACTATGACAAATAGACATTTGAATGTTAATATGAATTTAGATTTGAGCCTCAGCATTTAAATAATCTCAAGCTTAAAGTTATTTAGCCTAGTAGGTAGTACCTCAATGTATAGCTCCATGAATATTTAGTAGTATCTTACTTCAAATGCTTTGATAGAATGAAGGGAATACAAATGGTTGCAAAAATTAAAGTTTATGATCTGATCTGTGCAGAGAAACTCATCTTTCGGTCATTGTTCGAGAAAATTGTATGAAAATTTATGCTCATTTAGCTTTCTAAATGGCTTTGGTCATTGAAAAACTTACTGTAAATGTCGCATAATTTTCCAAATATCCAAGCAGAGTTCATATATGGATTCTTTATATAAAAATTTCTTTCAATACCGTTAATCTGAAAATTTTGTGGCATTTTTCTCTTCAAATTCCATTTTAATCGGCGTTGAATCACCTATATGAGCACATATTTGTTTTTCTTCACAAAATTATCGAAAGATATGGTTGAATCTTTGTGACAACGACCTAATTTTAGTCTTAATTTACTGTTTTTCCACTAAGCAAATAGTAAAAGAATTAATAATTCTCAAAAATTTCGTTTTTAATTAGTTTAGCTTTATTTTCCATTCAAAATTAATGGATGAAGAATCCATTTTTGCATGGACCAAGTTGTTGAATTGGAAGACAAAAGGTGAAAAGAAGAATGGTAATTTAATTTCATTTTTATTGATTGATGTCAATTGGTAATTATATATATATATATATGTTTAACCTAATTAATTATATTCTCGAACCCCAAAATGGAAATCAAGCTCTCGGTTATTATTTTTTGAAGAAGCATTCATGTTTAGTCTTTTCTCAAGAAAAGTGTGAAAGTGAAACATCTGGACGAGACTATTTTTTAAAGGATTTTCTAATTTTTTGCTGTCTCCTCCTTCTTCTTAGTTTAGGGTTTTGAATTTTACTGGAGTTATGGTTTTTGTTAATTTGAAACAACAAGATCACCTGGAGCATCTTTTCTAGGCGTAAAGACAACATAAAGCAATAATGGAAAACAGACAATTATTATTATTATTTTGAGTACTAATGGTTTCAATTTCAATTTTTTTTCAACAAAATTATAAATCTAGTAATGAAGCTGCATGCATTGTTAGCTTATAATGGTTTTATGATCCAAAGGACAACATTAAAATAATTTGATTTCAAAGTATTTAATTACTTAGAAACAGCAAGACCACAATTATTGGTTGACAATACTTTTTCCAAGCAAAAAAAGAGATTAAATTTTGAGAAAGTTGAAAGAATGGGTCCATTTGTGTAAGTACTCCAGAATGTAATAATTCTATATGGTAGAAGAAGATAAAAAAAATAGTTCTTTTACTGTATAATATGAGTTTCAAATGGTCCCATCCCATGCATTTGGTTAGACAGTTGGATTTAACTCACACACAATTGGTTAAAAATAGGGTGATTAAGTCCACAAGTTTAGCTAGCTTTTAGAGACAATCTTTTGCAAATCATGCTATCTCAATATGCAAAATGAGTGAATCTAGAGCTTCAATTGCACCATCATTGTACCTGCCTTAATTAATTTGCTAATCTAGTTTTAATATGTTAATATTATTAAATCAAAGATTGATCTAGTTCGAGTTTGAGTTCTCTCCAACACAGTTGTTTTCAGCCCATAAAAACTTGATAAGAGAAAATAAAATGTTATATAGGATAAGAATTTTATGAATTTTTTTTAAAATTTCATGTTTTCATATGTACAGTACAAATAAGAATATTCACTTACTTTTGTAAATTTCAATTTTATAGAATATGATTAAATCAAATTATAGTATTCATAAATAAACTTTACAATTTAAATTAATTTATGAATTTTAAGGGATAAAATTCATAGGTAAACAAAATTGACATTGAAAGGATTAAATAATTACTCACGTAATAGGTATAAATCGTTTAAAAAGACTAAATTATACTTTTCTCAAAATGACTTATACTTGTAAATAAAAAGAGTATAATTTTCAAATGACTCGTGTTTATGGACAAAAAGAGTATAATTCCATTACTTCTCTATTTCTCCATTTCTCTTTGGTTGAAGTGAAAAAGAAGATGGAAGGAGAGGACTCTTCAATTGGATTTTAAGCATGCATGCCAAAATTAGCTTCTTACGGCTCTTTTGCTTGGGGGTAACTTTGTCCAGAAATTTGAAATTCTCAAAAAGTGAGAAATGTCATTTTTATTTAATTTCCAAAAGTAAATTATCACCTTCAACTCAAATTTGTAACAATTTCATATGTAAAATTTTATTAACACAATTTTATCCTTCAGAAAGTCAATATACCAACTAAATATAAACAAATTGTACTTTCCAGAAATTAAATTTTCTATTTGGACCACATAAGGCCCAAATAAAGATAAAACTTTTTCTGGACCCCAACGATAGAGTAGAAGAGGTTCATCTATGTGCTACTTTCTATGGTACATCCCTAATGGTTACGGTGACAGAGAGCTACCATAGTTTGCATTGGGACAACAATATAAATATAAACAAATTGTACTCCATTTATGTTGAAAGAGGAGAGATTATTTTCCAACCAACCGTACATAAATGTTAGATCGGGACACATTAACAAACATTTACTGGGGAGAATGGTATGTGGAAACCTCTTATTGGGTCCATTTAAAAGATTAAAAAGAGGTGCGTAGGAGCAGAATATTCTTATTCTCCTTCCTTATTTCATTCAGATCACAGTTTTTCAATGCATGAACTTAGCAAAGCACTGGTGAGCGTTGGTTTGGTTTCCAAATGCTCCGGTATCAACTCAGTCGATATCATCCATCAGTCAATACCGCGTTCTTTAAGTGTTTTGGCTTTCAAAGCATATATTCTTTCATATTATTCTTTATTTTCGGTTCGCTCTATTATCCTCTGTTCCAAGTAAAGAACCAAAATCCTTGGCCTCCATTGGCTCCTAATCAGTTTCAGATACTAGCATTCTTTTTATAGAGTAGACAGATGTATAAACTACAAGGATCAACAGTAAAACTTTTGTTTGATTGGCTTTTCAGAGTTCTTGAGGCTTTCTTTTTCCCTTTTTAGATTTAGCTTTCATCATTTAAAATGTTTAGACTTTCAACTTGAAATGAAATTCATTTTACATTCAACACGAGAGCTTTTAGGTAATCTTATAATTTGACAGTTGCAGTGATTTAAATTAATTATTAAATTTTAAAATACCATCTTATTTTGATTTAGGAGTGAAGTCAAGATTTAAATCAAGGCATAGAAAAAGTTCGTAAAAATTTTGGAATTAGCTATTGCCTAAATTTATATTAAATATATAGGATATGTTCGGTAATATTAACTTTCAGTAGCTGTTAGTTGTTTATAAAGGAGTTTAAATTAAAACAGTTGTTTATGAAGGGCTATAATATTTTGTAAAGAAATTCCGTCGAACTCTAAAAGCTAGTCCGTAAACTGTTTTCGAGAATTAATGTTGAAACTTAACAAAAATGTTCTTTTTTCTTCAATATGGTTTTCAATGTTAGTACCAATATAGGTATGAACAGCATTTGGATTGGCTGTCCACAGACCCAAAAGATAAAAGAGAAAAGAAACAACTTTAGGAATCAATTCGCGGCAATCAAAAGTGAAAGCTTAATTATCAAGCCTTTTTACCCATTCATATGGAGGAAGGAAGATGAATGAATGTATACATATACAATCCGAGTTCAAACATATCTTTGCCCAACTGAATACACAAGTTGCTATAAGATCACACAGAAGCCAGTCTCAATATTCATTATGCCTAAGTCAGAAAAACAGGACAACAAGCCTCCTCCAGGTTCCTCACAAAATTAAATTCCTCCCTCTAATTATTATTGTTGTTATTGTGACAAGGAAAGAACTAACTTGTATCTCTCTTGCATTCTTAAAAAGGATACCCAACTGAGACACAGAAACCTGCCACCGGAAAGAAGTGCTGCCCTACTACCAAGAAGAAAGGAGACAGGGGCTTCATTGAGGGATGGTAAGTTAAGAAAGAAAAGTTACTTTTTATAACTAGCAAATAATAGGCTTTCAGTTCTTTCCAATTAAAGCTTGAAAGTAAAATTACATACATTTGTTTTCTCATTTTTTTCCTACTTTTGCAGCCTCTGTGCTCTATGCTGCTGCTGGCTTTGTGAAGCATGCTTCTGAATTATGAGCTTGTGATTCTAAGTAGCATAACCTGTGTACTTGATTGTTCTAGTTTTATGTATTTGCTTATATATTCGTAAAAAAAAGCTAATTAGTAGACCAAATATTCCTAGTGAAAAAACCTAATATTTTTTTTTTTAAATTTCCTTAAATTTTGATTTTAGTCTATTTGGGTTTCAACATTTGCTACTATTTCAATACCATCAAATCAAGGTGATCTAAAATGGAACAAAACAGACAATTTATAGTTGAGACAAACAATAATTATAAGTAAACAACAGTTATAAGCTATCTTTCCCTTGAGCTAGCTCGTTAGTAAAATTACAATGTTTTGTTATCATCAAAACCTCTTATGAAACCTCGGGGCTAGCAATGATCTAAAGAAAAGAAAATATATTAGAGGATTGCAGAGGCCAGATCACTAGGATTCAAACTTTTTACTAATTGCTTTCAGCCATTCATTAACTTCAAAAGCTTTAGAATGCAAGATTGAACCTTTATCAATAGAAAATTTCTATCAAATATGTTACAGTTAACAACTACAAGGTATCCTTTTATGGCCAGTTCCTTCAAATTAATGTACCGGAACGGACTGAAGCAATACCAGCAGACTATCAAAAGCATAATCAGAAACATGTATTTAAAATTAATAAGAAAGAAACAAATGACCAACCGATCAAAATTAATACTTTTCAAATGGCCTCTGATAACGGGAATAGCTTTTCCAGCACATTATTAGAAAGGATTCTGTTGGGGTCCAATTCTTTGCGTGCCTTATTATATGCTTCCACAGGAAAACGCTTTTCTAGTCTAGCTTGTAGAGCTGCAAGCTCTTCCTTGTCCTTTGGAACCTGTAAATTAAGTCCGTGCAAATTAGATTAATGAACTTCTTAGCAGCATGAATTCCCCAAATAAATACAGAGAGAAAGGGACAAGCAAGATGAGTGTATGCGATATTATATCAATGTGTAACAGTAAAGAAATGTATAAATCCCTCCTTTAGAATGATTATGAACATCAGGCTTATAGAACTGAAATAAAATCATTGCTCCAAATTCCTTTTAGGCTAAAAATAGATCAGAATTGCACTGCAGATCCAATCCAAACGAAAATTAGATTTAGATTAATGAAAGATGCCATATTAGATAACTTCTTTTAAGAAAACTTGCAAACAGATGTCAAGAGGGGAGATCAAAATGAGATCAACCAATACCTCAATCTTGGCCCAATGTTCAAAACAGTAATACTTGTCCCACAACTGTTTCTGAGTTAGCTGCCTGTAGTGGAAGAATTCTTCTGTGATTTCCTTTCTTTGGCGAGCATCCATTGTAGGAAGATACATGATTATACCAACCTGATAAAAAAAAAATTAAATGAGTTCAAGCATTCCATCTGCGATAACCTACAAGTACAGCAAATGTCAAATACATGACTGTCAATTAGGATGAGGTAGCTGCATGTACCTTGACCCGTAACAGTTACAGATGCAGACTACCAGACATAAAAGCATTGATGACTGTCTCAGCCATTTTCCCTATAAATGTCTGCATACTAGCTTTTTTTCCCACCATAATATATAAATGGTCATCCATTGAAGTCTTATCTTTTAGATTCACAATTTTGGATTCTAGTTCATCTAAGGTAAGAAAGCAAAATTTATATGATGATCACCAATTCAACTGCCACAAAGTTCCAGCAATAAATAATGAATTTTAGGAAGTAGAAGTTGCAGTGAACTTACCCACGAGAATATATCATCTTTGGCCGAGCTTGAAGCTGGACTCATGGGACTTTGGCTGCAAGCTGTCCAGCGCTGCTCTATAGGAGCAGGTGCAGGTATATCTTCTTTCTCTATGAGCTGCTTCAGCTCTTCTATGTATTCAAGATCTTTCATGCTTGGCTTGGAGAGGGTACCAGCAGGAAAACAAGTTTCTGATACCCACTGCTGCCCACCACAATCAAAACCCAGAATCTCATCACTCCAACCCACTCTGTATCCTTCTGACTTCTTCCAGAATTCAGCCTCAGCCTGATTAACCTTTATGACGTGGTTTTTGTTTAGAGGATCAAGAGCAAGCAATTTATCTCTTAGCTCAGTGAATGAAAGTTCATTTATGTTTGTTTCGTCCTTGTCCGCAGCTTTTGCTGCAATTTCTCCAGTCCTGCAAGTAACTGAGGTAGCAATTAACACACAGGAACAAACATATTAGGGGGAAGAAATATCATTACTAGTTTCCTCTCCTCCTTTGTCCATAGTTAGCATGTATGATATACATCTATATATTTTCTTATAAGGGGTATGCAGATAGATAATAGGACTGATGTGAAATTGTCAACTAGCTCAATTTATGTCCCCAACATTGGCTAACAAGATATGTGTAATACAGAGCTAAAAAACAACTGACAATAGCTATACCTGTACTTTTTGAGGGACTCCTTGTAAAGTTCACGGACATGCTCTATGGCCTCATCTTTACTATATTTGGGTTTGAATTTGGGTGGACCTTTCCATTTTGGAATAGGGTTGCATGTCACTATCACAACACTGTCAGTGTATGGGATATATAAGTATTTCACATGCTTATTCTCAGATAACAGTTTCCTGCAAAAGGAAAAAACAAATGGCCTTTAGAGACAGATAGCTGACTACTAATTATTTCATTTCAACTATGCAGTGATTTGTATATCTGTGTGTCTGTCCGTGTAAGAGGGAGAGTTTGTACTCCAAAAAGAACTATTTAGAGAAGGAAGGATCTTGTATCCGTCTCACACCAGATTCATATAAATATAGGCAATGATGCATCACATGACAGATGAAGGTAGCATACAACTTATCACCACGGGAACTTCAACGATGTTCATATAGTCAGAGACTAGAATTGGAGGACTTTCCAGTCTTAACTACAAATATTTTACTAGACAGATTGTGATAGAAATTGAGAATCCAAAACCACGAATTTTTTAATTATTTATCTTTGTACTTAAGAGCCGCAAAACCATAAAACCTACTTTCTTTGATTTTCATTTGAAATTTCAACCATCCACTCAATCCAGTAAAATAAGCAAATATTTACTTGTGGTTCTTCTTGATGTCTTTCATGTTGGAGATGTATGTATGCTCCACAAGCTCTTGTCTCTCAACACATTGTAAGGTGACTTCAGCAACCACTCCAAGCCCCCCAAGCCCGCAGCGAGCTAAATAAAATAGCTCTGGATCTTTCTCTTTTGAAATCTCTATTGTTCCTTTAGCAGGAGTAACCAGTTTCATGCTGATGACCTGCTCATCAATAGGTGGCAATCTTGCACCAGTACCATGTGCACCAACCTAAACAGAAGCCCGTCAAATAGGTCAAATTCAAATTAACACCAATTCATTCCTCAAAATCTTAGTGCAATTATATTGAATTTGTCTTTTCATCTACTATGGTTGCTCATAAGTTTTTAAGTTTCATATTATCGATATATTCATACTAAAAGTTTTGGCTGACTAGTTAAGCTTCCTTGTCCAAAAGCAAACACCATTGCAACCTAAACACATATACCCATGAAATTTATCACACCAATTGCGAGGATCATCACCCACTTTCATTTCTCAGAGGAAGAAAATAACCACTTCCTCTATAATCCAGGGAGACGTAAATTTAATGAAAAGGTGGGAGCCATTCAATTTCTAAACTTTGGCAAAGCAATTGATCCTAAGTTACAGGAACAATAAATAAACCATTCTACCTATCAAGCAAGCTCATATATATATATATATATATATAACAGACCTGAATAATGCCACCAATCTGTTGCTCTCTAATAGAAGCAAAATTCTGTAGAGTAATGCCATAATCTTTTATCCCATCAACTAACTCCTGAACTCTAATCCCAGCTTGCACTCTAACCCTCTTTTTCTCCTTATCCACCTCCAAAACTTTATCCATCAACGCCAAATTAACCATCCCAGCCCGGGCCAACCCAATCCCATTTGGTGATAGCCCGGACCCAACGGGTCGGATCTTGGCTTTCTTCTCATTGGATTCCTTGACCAAGTCCTCAAGTTGTTTAAGGTTCTCAGGCTGATGGAAGGCTCGGGTCTGGACCTCGTGGGTACCACTCCAATTGGAGACAGTGTGAAGGTCCTCTGGTAACGGAGCGTAACGGAAAATTTGGGCTTTTTTGTGTTTGGCGTTTTCAGAGAAAGGGAAGGAGTAGTATGTGGCGGCTCCACAGAAGAGGAGAAGCGCTGTGTAGCCAAGGTACTTGCGAAGCTCAGCATCTGAAGCAGTAGAAGATTGTGTGGATGTTGACAATGCACGTATAGGGTTAAATGTGTGTTTTAAAGTGGCGGCGGAGTTTGATGCAGCGGCGAGAGCTTTGGAGGGATTTTGTTGGAGATAATGAAGGGAACGTCGGAGAGAGAGAGCTCTGAACATTTTGTAGCAGCTATAGCGACCGTGATAAGTGAACGGCGAGAAGCGCTCTGTGGGTTTCGGTCCTCCTTTGGATCATTTCTTTGCTAGAGGTTTGGTTCGATTCAGGGCAGCGCAAAGCCGAGAACCGCCTCAACTTGAGTTTTGTCTACTAAAATTGTTTTTACCATTTTAACAAGACCCACAATGTTATTTTAACCTATAGAACCTACACTAAATTAAAAACAAAACAAATAAGAGGAATTACAGTGATTTATTATCCTTCAAAAAGAACAAGGCTGTTCTTGGTACAGAAGATCTTGAGAGAAAGTTTTTCCAATAATCTATGGATTCGAACAGAGAGTTAAACCAAATTCCTCATTTAAATGACCTAGAAATTTTTAAAATTCTAATTATTTACCAGAAATTAAACTTCATGACTATAATATCTATATCAAGCAGAATAAATTCTGCAAATCTATTGAATTTGAAAACTTAGATTTTTAATTCATGGATTTCCACAAATTTCATAGATTTTAAAATCCTCAATTCAAATATTGCCTAAGAACTTACCTGTCCATTAGTATTCCACTGAACCAAAGTTCATGTTATCAATCTTCAGCAGAGGAAACTAATGAATGTGCAAAAACTATAACAAGGTCTCCAAAATAGTGTATCATACATCATCATTGTTTTAAGGATAGCCAAATTCCTTTTTTCTAAACGCATTATGTTCAGGCAAAACAAAACTAAATACAACATCAAGTAATTATGTACATTTGAGTTATTTATATTATATAATAATTCTTCCAAACACAACTATTAGGGTATCAACCCACCTGACAAGCGAAACTAAGTGGGGTATTCCCCGGCTACCCATCTCTGTTCATACTTCCCCAATGAGTAGGCTGTGTTAGGAACTTCATGTAAGTGAAAAGGATCAGGTTCTATGCCATAATCTGTCAATGGTCTATCCTCAAGAATATCATCATGACTGCAAACAAATTCGGGGATCTCAACTTCTCCTCTTTTAATATCATCCCATAGGTACTGAAGGCGGCTTACGTACTTGATCTTCCAATATAAGCTATCAATGTCAAAACAAAAAGGTTTAGAATAAATCAAAGCAAAGTCAAACTTCTAAACTTTAAGCTGCCTAATCTGACACATACTGTACACTAATTTGGCTGTTTGATACAAAATAGCAATAGTCCTCTTTCAAATAAAAACATCTAGAACATCCTTCCTAAGTACTAATTAGTAATGCTTACTCCTCCCATTTCATATGGATGGAACTAATACATCGATTGATGCCCTGTTGCCAGCACTGCGTTAAAAAACAGGTAATTGCATAAATAAATGTAATCATTCTTAGGAAATGCTCATTGGCAACCTCTAACATGATAACTTTTAGGTCTTTTTTGCTTCTGAATCTATCAGTCCGAAAATTTTCATGGATTTTCCCTAGTCTCAGCCATATACTCAATCGATATCACTACTTAAAAGTTAAGGTGAAGCATGAAATAAATAAAGTACTTAGAACTTAACATCAGGAAAGCACTCACCTTCCACTTAAGAAAAATCGGCCAAGGGTGGCAAAGACAAGCCTTGAGCGCAGCCCAGGGTGTATGAAATATACAACTTGAAGTCTATCCTTGTAGTCAGCAGGAAGTTCTTCATATATCCACCTCAAGATAGTTACACCAGGGGAGTTGTCCTCCTTTTGCACAGTAGTATGCATGTAAACAATGCAGAATGGTCCTTCTGGCAACTCGCTGCATATTTTGTGCAAAATGTACTTCTTGAGTCGCTCTCCACTAATAACTTGAGCTGCATACCATGAAGGCAAACACATTGCAGGAAGGTTTAGTATGATAAAATAGAAACTCCACTCAAAATAAGATTCTACAAAGGAGAGAGAGTTTATATTGTAAAAAAGATCAAAGAAATAAATATCCATACCATTTCATCCAAACCATTTTCCTTTGTCTGGCTCACAAGTCTCCCAAAAAAATGAAAAAAATCATGAGTTCAGAACTTAATTCCATCTCTAAACCCTCCCAATTTGGGGAAACAGAAAATGTAAACAAAAATTGGAAGAAAAATGAAATGCTTTCATTCCTTAACCCTCCATTTCTAACAAATCAAACAAAGAACAAAATACTCACAATTCCATCTTTCCCTCTTATTTTTTTAACCTTCTATTTTTTTTCTCTCAGGAAAAAAAAAAAGTGCTAAAGATGAACATCATAGGAGAAGAGATTTAGTACATGATATTCAAGACAACCCAACAACTTCACATTTTCTTCTAAGAAAAGTTGAGTCGCATATCTGAGCTGACTTGAATTTAGCTAGCTAAAATGAAGAAAACTTTACAAACAGATTTAGTTATGGGGTATTTGTAGTTTTCAAAAAGAAAACTTTATTGATGATGACATTACAGAAAAACACATTATCATAAAGTACAGTGAAATATTCTAGTAAGCTAAGAGAAGACATTTTCTTCCAGAAAGAACTTCCAAAAAACATATACCTAAACTGCTGAATATGCGTTGCCTTAATTTCAAAGGAACCAAATATAGAGTGTTTCATCTCAACGATAAAGAATCTGCTGAACATGTTAGATTAACTTCGGTGTAGCACCAGAAAGTTTTCACAAGAAAAAAAAATATAGATGCATCCACTATATATAATCTTTGGAAAGCATATGTGGGTAAGACTACAACATCACCATTGGGTTTTTTCATATAGCAAAATGAAATGCTTATAATGCCAAGATACACAAGATCGCTACTTTTCAATAACGTTTCCAGTCATTAAACAGTCAAATAAAACCAAGCCTCATTCTTGCAAAATAAAAAGAAAAAAGCTAAACTATAAAAAAGCAAAACCCATTTCATCATCGAAAAGCATATAAATCCATTTCATAAACATGCCCATAAAGTAAAATTCAATAACGGTATAGCGTAATTAATCATTAGATCAAAACCCAATAAAAAGAGAATGAAAAATTAAAAACGAGTGATAGACTAATTACCGGGAAAGTACTTGCCGACTATACGAAGTATGCGGTTGCCAGATTTATCACAGCCCTCTAGCCGGAAAAATTGCAAAAGTTCAAGATCGGAGAAATCCTCATCGTAGACGAGATACTGAGAGCAATCGTGCCAGTTTTCAGTTTCTTCTTCTTTGATTTCTCTTTCTTGGTGGTTCAGAAATGGGGTGGCGTCTATACCCAAATCAGATGCCAATACAAAGACTGAGAAATCATCGCTTGGTGATTGTGATGATGAGCTCTCCATTTCTAAATTCAATGTTGCTGTGGATATGGTCGAGGAAAGAGCTGGGAAAGGTTGGCGTACGGAGATAAGGGTGTTGAGATTCTGTTTTGCTCCAGCGCGCGATTTATGTTTTTGGATATAAGTTTGGACCTGTTTTGTCGGGTCGGGCATAACAATAATAATAATAATAAATTTTATATTGTCAACCAATGTAATAAGACTTGGTTACATCCATTGAATTTTTACACGCATTAAAGGGTATTTTTCATATAAACTTTAATATAGTTTATAGTGTTTTAATTATTTATAGTATTTAATGATACAAATTTTATATTAATATTTAAAATTTGAAAAGCAAATTATAAAATTTTATCTTTTTTTAATATTTGATGAAATGAGGGATTTTCACTTAATCAGTTACATTGAGGCCAATGACTGCAGGAAGCAATTGTGTTCCCAGGGGTTTTTGACAATTGACCTATATTATATATATGATATAATGTAAAAAAGTTAAACAACTCTAATATTTAAAAAAAAAAAAAGGAAAAATTGAACATTTCTAAAAGATGGAAAAACGAAAGCTACATTGAGATAGTCAAATTGAAGTGCTAATAGAACAATTAGTGTATTGGATGTGACCTCGATCAGAAGCATGCTGTGTGAGATCATAAGAGATCTGAAAGTTCGAACTGTGTCTACATATTATTTTATAATACGTAAATTTTTAGTGTATATTATAGAATAAAAATAATTTGCATTTTTTTCAAAACAATTATATTAGCATTTTAAAAAAATAGAATCAAATTATAAGTTAACAAAAAAATTTTGTTCATAGATTATTTTCAAGTTTGATAAATTGGTATGGATGTCAAATGTTTTACTAAAAATTATTTTACATATGAAACTTTCTATTCTATGATTTCTATCTATAAAGTATGAATGTTTTCTACGTATGAACTGAAAAATCAAAATGCAATAACTGGACTGAAAAAAAAAAACTAAAGTAATGGGTTTTTACTTGAGTCTTCTCAAATGGATGCTTATGAGCAAATATAAAGAGGACAAAAATTATCAAATTGAATCTTGAATGTCCATGACCACCATGAGACTTGATTGTAGAGCTTCCTTCAATAAGATAAAGGAAGAATCTTTAAGCTTGTCAATTCATTATCAACTCCAACTTTTTTTTTTAATATATACTAATTCCACCTTCACTGTGGTGCTAACCTCCACACACGAACAAAAGCATCCTCCCCTGAACTAACCACGGTGCTGTCATCTGTAAATGCCACGCCATAAACTCCGCCCAAGTGAGCTCCTTTTATGGTTATACGGCTTGAAACAGGCTTCCCAATTTCATATGCGATGACACAAGTGTCTAGTGATCCAGTAGCCACCATGTTATTATTAGGAGACCATGCCAGACAGTTTATACGAGCAGTGTGGTATAACATGTTGTTAAGCTTAATCTGTAAAAAGCACACATTTCCAAACTATATGTTAGCTCAAGGTAGAAGAAGAAATGCGACATATTGCACAAAGCATCTCATATTTGTGAGCTCTCGGGAGGGAGGGTTGAGATACACAACCTTCCCCAACATTTTTGTAGAGAGGCTATTTCTGCGGCTAGAACTCATGACCACCAATGGTGTAACTTTACAGTTACCCCAAAGCCACCCTCTTATATGCTAGCTGAAAAATTTTCAGGGATTGTAAACAACTATAGTGCAACCATTTTTTACCTCAACCTACCTCCTTGGAGCTTCTGTCCCAAACAACAGCTTCACGATTTAGGTCGCCTGAGGCAAACATAGAGACATCTGGCGAATACCTTATAACACTAATAGCACCTCTATGCTTCTCAAGGGTTGCTAACTCAGTAAGAGTGTCACCAGAAATCGAATACATGTGCAATTTACCATCTTGGCCGCCCACGATTGCTTCACTTCCATCAGGTGCAATTACAGAAGCTGTCACTGTAAACCCAAGTTTAATATTTGTCACTACTTTCATATCCTTAAGCAAGACAACTCCTGAATCGGTTGAAACCAAAGCTAGTCCAGGAGAATCAATAGCAAAGCTTAAATCCTTAGGCTGATTGCCAATATCAACAATTTCTGTTTCTCCACATTCATCTCCATTTAAAAGAACTCTACGCACCTGAATTGAATCGAGTAATATCAAGAAACTGCAATTTGATTATAACCATAACATTCTAAAATATATAGGAAGTTTCTTGTCAATCAACCATATACAACAAACCTTGTTGTCAACTCCAGACATAATAATCTCTTGTTCAATAGCTGCCAGACATTTAACTTGTGCATTATCTTTCTTGTGTATTCTACCATTATACCCATGACCTTGAGTCCACTTCAGAATCCGGCCATCATAGCTGCTGGTCAGAATTAGCTTTGGGTCACTCTGGACTATAGTTAATGCATTGACATTTTTCATGTGTCCAGAGAAGGATACTGGGGCTTTATCACAATCAGTTGCAGAAAATAAGTGAATTGTGCCACCAAGTGAAACAATAACAAGATGATCATTTTGCCAGAGACATCCAACCAGCATGTCATCCACTCCACCAGAAGTAGGGCAGGCCAATGTTTTTACTACTTTCCCACCACTACCATTGTCTAATATTTCCCATACTTTTGCAGACTTGTCAGCTGAGACAGTAAGCACCTAAATTTTATGAAACACAAACACATATTTTTTCCTTATAAAAGCATTAAACCAAAGAATGTTGAAACACATAATAGTTCATTAGGAAACTAAATATGATGCTCACCTGTTTACTATCAGGACTCCAACTAACAGCATATATACTAGATGTATGACCATCTTCCTGCGACAAGTGCCCAATTATTTCCCCCGTCTTCCCATCATATACGATGCCCTTTTTGTCTGAGCCTACACTAATGCATTTACTACCATCTGGAGAATATCTAACACAATTGACAAAATTGGAATGCTCCCTGTAGATTCCAATGCAAGATAGAGTTTTTCAAAGTAACCAATAATAATAAAAATTATACATTAAGCAATTAGTTAGTTAACTAATGTACTAAACAACCTGTGAGACAACATGAACTTAAATGGTGGACCTTCATAAAAGTTGACAATGAAATCCTCTCCACAAGTAACAATTCGGAAAGGCCTTGTTGGTTTAAATGCACAACTTAGGACCCTCTTCGAATGTCCATCAAAATCCCCTACAGTACTGCCTGAATCCCACCTACATCCATATTTGCAAAAATTACATGCTCGTTTTCATAACAATATATATAAAGGATAACCCAGAAGCATTCCCCCGATTTTTTTTTTTTTGCAGGGAGGCTATTTCGTGCTCCAACCCATGAGCTTCTAGTAATATATATACATATCTAATGGGAAAAAATAAAGAAATTTTTTTAAAAAAAACTCACATAAAAGCACGAACTAGCGACTTTCCCTTGCCATCGCCTGAAGCAACAATCCTCAATTGATCAGGTGACCATTGCAAATCATCGATCCGACCCGAAAGGACACGAAACTCCTTGTGTAACACGAACTCGTTATGAACCCCCCAAATTCTAATTGTGCCTGAAGCATCGGCAGATGCAATCCACTCACCATTTGGAGAGTATCGAGCCACTGTGACGGGGTAGCCATGCTCGCCATAGACGTGGACTTGCAGTGGCTTATCAAGATACCGAATTATAACAGACCTTCCATTGGTGTATAGAATGGAGTTGGATTTGGGATCACCACAGATTAGAATTCCACGACCACGCTCTGTAGAAGGAGCACATGCGTAAGTTTCTAGCAGATTAGCCATTGTAACAATAACGAACTAGTCTGAAATGGCAAATGAAGAGTGTTTATTCTTTATGTTTCTGTTTTGGTGGTCATTGAAAAGAGAGTAAAAATGCGGGCTTTGAGGAGCATTTTTGAACGAGTTGGTGGGAGAAGGTGGTTTCTATTTGTAGTGATTTGATTTTAATATTATTACTACAATTTAATTCAATTAATATTATTCTATTTTTAGTCTGCTGTATTTTTAGTTGAAATAATAATATCGACCACACCTTAATATTTTTTAAAAAAAATTCCTATTTCATTCAAGAAAAAAATTGCAAATTAGGGATTTAGTTTTGATAGTCCCATGCTAAGACACGTGTCTAGTGGCAACAGGAGTTGCGTGCCACCTCATGGCATGGTGGTGCTCATAGGATAAGCAACAGCATCCGTTAGCATCTCCTGTTTTCCCTATTCTGCAAAAAGGATTACCTACTTTACTTCAGAACAAGAATTTAGGAACAAAAACGGAAAAAATTTATTTATTTATTCAATTTTGAAATTGTCGCAGCTCGTATTCAATGGCACGAGCTTGACTTTCGCCAAATTCCTACTGATATCTACTTCAGACTCAGCAAATTGAGCTCCAAAAACGATGCTTTCTGTCTTCTTTTTGGTAAGTCACCAACTTTATACACTGTTTTCGGGTGAATAATCTTGAATTTCAGAGATCTATGGAAATTTATAAGGACTAGCTCTGTTTACTGTTTTATATACCATCTTTAATGGTTTAATTTTTGCTGCTAGGCGATGATATTGGAGTCTCTGTTCAGACCCATATCTTGGTTTCTGTATAAAAGGAGTAACACTGTAGTAGTAATCGGGGATTGACTTCCCAATTGGGAATTGAGAGATTCTTGAATCCCAGATTCTGATTATAGGAATTTGTGGTGACCCAGTTGGATTCTTTGCAGAATACTCGAAAAATTATTGGAACACCATGGATACTTTACTTAGAACTCATAACAAGCTTGAATTCTTGCCTCAACTTCATGGGTTTTCCTATAAAGTTAGTAATTTGAGCTCTATAAAGCTTCAAAACCCGGAGCTTAGGTTTTTCCCCAAGAAATCTTGTCGGAAAACGGGTAGAACTGGTTCTGTTAAGGCTGCTAGTGGTGCTCTTTTGGAACTCGTACCAGAAACCAAGAAGGAAAATCTTGAATTTGATCTCCCTATCTATGACCCATCAAAAGGCCTTGTAGTTGATCTTGCAGTTGTGGGTGGTGGCCCTGCAGGGCTTGCAGTTGCACAACAAGTTTCCGAGGCAGGGCTCTCTGTTTGTTCGATTGATCCATCACCTAAATTGATTTGGCCTAATAATTATGGGGTTTGGGTGGATGAATTTGAGGCCATGGATTTGCTTGATTGTCTTGATACCACTTGGTCTGGTGCTGTTGTCTATATTGATGACAAAACAAAGAAGGATCTTGGTAGACCTTATGGAAGAGTGAATAGGAAACAGCTGAAGTCGAAAATGCTACAAAAATGCATATCCAACGGTGTTAAGTTTCACCAAGCTAAAGTTATTAAGGTTATTCACGAGGAGTCCAAATCTCTGTTGATTTGTAACGATGGTGTCACAATTCAGGCTACTGTAGTTCTTGATGCAACTGGTTTTTCTAGATGCCTTGTACAGTATGATAAGCCATATAATCCAGGTTACCAAGTGGCATATGGAATTTTGGCTGAGGTAGAAGAGCATCCATTTGATGTAGATAGGATGGTTTTTATGGATTGGAGAGATTCACATTTGGACAACAATTTGGTGCTAAAAGGGAGGAATAGTGAGATCCCTACTTTTCTATATGCAATGCCCTTTTCATCGGAGAGAATATTTCTTGAAGAAACTTCCCTAGTTGCTCGGCCTGGATTACGCATGGAAGATATCCAAGAAAGGATGGTCGCTAGATTAAAGCACTTAAGCATAAAAGTAAAAAGTATCGAAGAAGATGAACATTGTGTGATCCCGATGGGTGGCCCGCTCCCTGTCCTTCCTCAAAGAGTTGTTGGGATCGGTGGTACAGCAGGCATGGTTCACCCTTCAACTGGGTATATGGTAGCAAGAACTCTAGCAGCAGCTCCAATAGTTGCTAACTCGATAGTGCAGTACCTTGGTTCCGGTAGAAGCCTATCAGGAAATGAATTGTCTGCAGGAGTTTGGAAAGATTTATGGCCGATACAAAGGAGGAGACAGAGGGAGTTCTTCTGTTTCGGCATGGATATCCTCCTGAAGCTTGATTTGCAAGCCACAAGAAGGTTTTTCAATGCATTTTTTGATCTGGAACCTCATTATTGGCATGGTTTCCTGTCATCTCGTCTATTTCTCCCAGAGCTTCTATTTTTCGGCCTTTCGTTGTTTTCCCATGCTTCTAATACTTCCAGGTTAGAGATTATGGCAAAAGGAACTGTTCCTTTGGTTAACATGATCAACAATTTAATACAGGATAGAGAATAGATTGGTGGGATTCCATTTGTTGTCTGCTGCTAAATGCAGGCATTTTTATGCTCATTGCTGTTGTTGCCCATAGTTTTTGTCTATAGAATGCATACTAATTTTTGTATTGTTATCTTAACTACATACAGAATGCTATATTATTTCTGATTAAGCAATATTACTTTGACCTGTGCAATGAATAAAAAAAATTGTTCTTTAACCAAATAAAAGACTATATTATTCTAGTTTTTTTTTGAAATGCCAACACTATCCTTTATATATATATAATTGTGATAAATTAAATTACTTGTGAGTATCTATAAACCAAACATTTAAACTATTTTACAATTGCACTTAGTTATTTTAATTGACTTAAAAGTTATTTATCAAAAACCATAAATACCAAATGCCCATGTTATATGATATGTCACTGTTTTTTAGGATTCCAGGAGAAATAAGCCTGAACAGCAGTAAGAAAGAGTCCAACAAAAGCACAAACAAATGCAATGAAAGTCCCTGGCATTCTGAAATAGACATGATATGCCTGAGCCATAAATGTAATAAGTTTTCTATTGCAGTGCCTTTCAATAGCATTGATAACATCCCCATAAACATCAAGATTTGGCACTAAATCAGTGCCTATGTGGTTAAACTGTGCAGCTACTTCTTCGTCACTACCAAGCATATTCCTCGGAATGCCAGCCTTTCGAAGCTCATGGACATCTTCAGGATGATTGATAAGCGAGTCGAGGAAACATACATAAGATGTGACTTCAAGATCATTTCTAAAATACGGAGACATTTCATATGCAATCAAGTTCAACAGCTTAGGCGCCGTTGAATCGTCTACTACAAGAGAGGGTAGCTTTAAAGTTCCCAAAAATAGATGGTTATAAAAATAAATTTCTAAGGAGCTTTGACCAGCTGGCTTTAACTTTACACCTGATGCTATCAGCTCTTTCACATTACGAAACGCATATGGAAAAGCCTACGATGGTCTAGTTCCGTGATTGAAGTTCAACAGTGGGCGTTTTCGTAGAAGATGGTTGGCTTTGATTCCTTCAGGTAGCGATGGGGCTGGATAAATTTCCATTGCGATTGAATTGCAATCAATAAACTCTCCGATTGACGAGTAAAACCACCTCTTTTTAGACTCATTGGAAATCAAGGTCATCAAGTGCCGGAGGAGTTTAAACGGTAGTTGATTCTCAAACAAGAATATATCTAGTTGAATAAACGCGACTTGATCTTTCCTGATTCGAAATTCCCTCAACAGCTCTTCATTATTTACAACATAAAATATGAAGAGAAGAATAGAGCAACCATCCACCAGGAACATCCGGGCCAGTTCATCATCGCTATAGCTTCTTATTACATCTACCGCGTAACAAACTTTGAATACCTCCAAATTCCTCATAATCATGTCGTATACATCTTTTGAATCTAGACCAGTATACCGAATAAACCCAGCGGCTAGTTTATGCTTGACCTTTTCAGCATACTCGAACTTAGGGTCGCACGGTGGATAGGGCCAATGGCAAACACCCTTGGTTGGTAGTGCTTCTCGAAATCTTTATCTTCTCTAAACTTGAAAGATACCTTCCGTATCTGTGGCTGTGGTATAGGATCCTTCAATTCACCAGGATCCAAATTTAAGGAGTCTAACCAATAAGGCAAACTCATAGAGATTATTGGTAATTTTCCATCGATTAGCTTTTTTCTCTCCTTAGATTCTTTTGTTTCGCCCTTTCCTGTAGGTGTATTTAATGGAAATCAAATCCAAAAATTCTTCACAGATATCCAATCTGCGATGCAAACTAAGTCACAACGGTAAGTAGGTGAATCATATTTTTTATTGCTACTTATGCCTTTATTAAAAGCCCAAGCTAAGTATAAAATAGACACAGATGCCTTCTTTTTCAGAAGGGAATGTTAGAAAGTTTTAATGTTTGCATAGGCTAAGAAGTTTGGAATAGTATGATATGTTACTTTGCGAAGAATGGTATCTGTGGTCTTAGATGCTTTTCACTAGTGTTATATGGCTTTAATTTTATCCAACAAACCTTAAGTGTTGAACTTTTTGATGTGATGGAAGCACTTTTCCCATCTTTCCTTATTTTCACTCTGAAGTTCACACTTTTGGTGGACATGAGGATTAGTTAATTAAATTAACTGGAGTTGTCTCTTTTTCTCTATGCAGAACCACAATGTCTTTCATGGCTCACCCAATTGCTACTTCATTATGTTGATTGCTTATTTTATTTTCATTTGTATATCTTATTCTATATATATTTTCATTTATATAATTTATTAATACTATTTCCCCCTACGTCAGTATGTTGATAGCTTAATCCTGTACTTAGATCTTTTTATATATACATAAATTTCAAAATTAATACAAACTGGCAGTAATCACCTTTAGTGTGAGAAAAAAACACACCAAAGTAATTAATTCCAACACAATCTTATACACAAAGTTTATTTTCACACACAAAATGAATCCAAAAATTAGAAAAGAAGGAAGAAAAAAAAAAAAGAAAAACAGAACTTTAGTATTAAAAACATACGAAGAGTTCATCTATAGAAGCATATACTGATACGATCATTTTCGAGGATGCCACGAGTAATAAGCCTGAACAGAACTAAGAAAGAGTGCAAACAGAGCACCAAGAAATGCAAGGAATGTCCATGGGTTACTGAAATAGCTATGATAAGCCTGAGCCATCCAAGAAATATACCTGCTGTTGTAATGTTTTTCAATAGCGTCTTGAACATGAGCGTATAAATCTGGATTTGGAACTAAATCAGTGCCAATCTTATTGAACAGTTTAGCTACCTCTTTATCACTACCAAGCACATTCGTCAGGATGTGAGCCTTTCGAAGCTCTTGAACATCTTCAGGATGATCGATAAGCGAGTCGAGGAAGCATATGTAAGATGTAACATCAAAATTATTCATAAAATCTGGACACGTTTCATATGCAATCAAGTTCAAGAACTTAGGTGCTGTTGAATCATCTACTACTAGAGAAGGTAGCTTTAAAGTTCCTATGAAGCAACGACTACCAAAAGAAATGTCTAAGCAGCTTTTACCAGTTGGTTTTAACCTTATCCCTGAAGCTATCAGCTCCGTCACATTACGAAATGAATGTGGAGTCTCGTATTTTTTTGGTGTTGGCGTGCATACCAGAAGTTGTTTTCGTAGAAGGTCGAGAAGATGGTAGGCACTTTCAGATAGTTTTGCCATTGGTTGATCCGCTGTCATTATATTGTTGTGAATAAACTCTCCGATTGACTTGTTAATGGTCTCCTTTTTCTTGGTATCGAGAATAAAGGTCATCAGTAACTGGAGGAGTTGAAATGGAAGTTGATTCTCAAGCAAGAACAGATCTTGCTGAGCAAACGCGACTTGATCTTTCTTGATCTGCAATTCCTCCAACTTTCCAGCTGGTTCACGTACAACGCAATATATGAAATGAAGAATGGCGCAACCATCCACCAGGAACATCCAAGCTAGCTCATCATTGCTGTAACTTTTTATCACATCTTCCACGTAACTATTTTTCAATTCCTGCAACTCCGCCATAATCTTGTTGTATAGATTTTCTGCATCAATACCGTTTTCTTCAATAAACCCACTGGCTAGTCTACGCTTGGCATTTTCAGCATACTCGAACTTAGGGTGGCCATGGTGGATAGGGCCAACGGCAACCACCCTTGGTTCGTAGTACTTTTCGAAATTCTTATTCTCTCTAAGAATGAAAGGAACCTTCTGTATCTTCGGTGTAAGATTGTTCTTTTGAGCTTCCCGTTTCAATGAGTTTAACCTCTCCTGCAAACTTCTAGAGGTTTTTGATTTGTCATCGATTACAATGCTTAGCATTTCGCTCTGCTCGATGAGTTCGCCGTGGCTTCCAGTGGCAGATCCGCTTGCTTCGTTATCATCATTAATGATTTGTTCTTGGCTTCCGCTTGTTTCACCTCCTTCTGGTCTAACAAGCTTTCTTGCTTTCGCTTCAATGGTGGAAATTGCATTGTTAGACATTTTGGATTACTATATTTGGTCGATTAATTAACTCTGCATGGGAAGTCTAGAGCATGTAGATAATATAACTGTGAAGGAGATCTAGTTTTTTAACTTTATTAAGGTATCAAGTTTTGTATCTTATCCAACGTAAATGTATTAGTTACTTTCTTTAAGTTATTCCCTGAAATGACAAAAAGAAGATGCGTTTCATTTTTATTTTTTTGACTGCTTCTGATATTTCATTTTAACTGTTTATTAGGTCTTAATTAATTAGCATTGGCTAATCATAGTTTTATACTTAGTAAATTTTATTTAGTATTAACCATTAAGAAGACAATTCCAATCTAAATCTATTGTCAGATCGTACACTAGTTTATGTTAAAAACAATTTCATAATATGAAAATTCATTTAATAAAATAATGTGAAATTTTCTTAAAATAATAAAGTTAAATGCAATATTTTCTAAATTTTATTATCATTATAAACTTAAATTCATTTTCCATCATTTATGAATCAAGATAACCTTGAATGAGGTGTCATATAGAGAGCTTCTCCGTGAGCTCTTTTTATTAAATAGTAAAAAAGAAATTTGGAATGAACATTTTAATGTCGTTTGATATTGGAACTTGGAAGCTTGTTTTCCCTCTTTGCTTTTCTTCACCTCAAGTTTGGACGCTTCTGCTGAACATTTGCACGACAGGATTATTAACTCACTGAATCTCTCATATTTCCTACAAGGAAAAGTAAATCGACCAGACAACATTAAATATTAATTAATTGGATGGAATTTACTTTTTCTGAGTTTGAGGAACTTGAAAGGAAGTTCGAATAATAAGCTTTCACTTTAGAACCATAGTAGTGTGTTTCATGCTTAATGTAATTTTAGTATTTTCAGTGATTTTTTATTTAGTAAAACCCTCAAATTTTAACAAATAATACCTAATTAGCTATTAAATTTTTATATTTGTAATCTATTTGTTTGTATTCCTATTTTTTTTTAATATATGATTTTAAGGGGAAGTTTGAACTATTGGCTCTATTCGGTAAAATTAGTTAGTTTAATAGTTATTTCATGTTATAACAAATTATTGGTTGTTTCTTAATATTCCATGATTCACTCTATCAAACTCAAAGAGATTCACACCTATGATAGTACAATAATATATAAAAAAGCTTGTATAAGAGAGTAGAATTGTGATGAAAAATGCAAATAAAAAAAAAGAAAAAATGCATAAAATAAAATTTAAAAATCAGGAGATTTTCAAGATAAAATTATTTATTAAACCATTTGTAAATCAGAAATGAGGGCATATAAACATTACCATGTCATATTCTCCGTAAACTGCATAGAATACAGTTTTATTAACCAAACACAGGTCTTCTACATACAATAGTATCTATTTTTTGGGTGAATACCAAGCCTGGATGGCACTGAAAACGAGTCCTAATAAGGCGCCTCCGAAGGCAAGAATAGTCCAAGGACTACCAAAATGATCATGTAAACCTTCAGCAATCCAGGTCTTCCATTTTTTGTCGTAATGAAACTGCATGTCGTTTTTTACTCTGAAATATGCTTCCTCATTTGGCACCAAGTCAATACTTATCTCGTTGAAGAGTTTAGCCACTTGTTCATCGCTACCAAGCATGTTATGAAGTATATTGGCCTTCCTAAGTTCTTTCACATCTTCAGGATGATCAATGAGTGAGTCGAGAAGACAAACATAGGAAGTGATCTCAAATTCGTTAGCATAATCTGGACACATTTCATAGGCTACCAAGTTCATCAATATTGGCCCAGTTGCATCATCTACTCTGATAGGTGGTAATCTCAATGTTCCTCTCAAGAATCCACTGGTGAAATGAATTCCTAGACAGACAAAAATCTTCATATTTTCGGGGCAAGAAATAAATGTTTCAGAAGAAAACGATTCTAGATTGCTGGAAACATGTACCTGTCCTGAAGCAACTAATCTCACTGGGTTTCACACGAATACCTGCGGATTTAAGCTCACTGATGTTTCGAAAAGTATTCCATTCTTTGTCTTGATCGGTGGACGCCTTCTTACCACTTCCTGTACCTGAAATATTCTTTTTTTGTTAGCAACAAAAAATTTTATTAGAATTACAGAATCATGAAAAATTTAACATTTTCAGGAATTTATCCCAAGCCAACAGGACTTTTCAGTGCACTCATAATTATCATGAAAATGTTAAAAACTTGCCAAAAAATACAATACCATCGAGAAAACCTCTACTTCTCTTGAGATAACAAAAAGAGATGCAAAATATCCAAAAAGTCATCTGTCAAGCAAAAAACGCACCCTGTACCTGAAATATTTTTGTGATATTTGGCATATCTATCCTTTGATCATTATCATTCTTAGTTCTGTGCAAGCATAGGAGTCTTGTGCGTAAAAGGTCAAGAAGGTGAATAGGTTTTGGTATCTTCTTAGCCTCCTGCGCCAGTGTCTTTTCAGATACCGATACTGTGTTGCCAGATACCAACACCATGTTTTTGTGAATGAACCTAAGTATAGATAACCAAAACCTGTTACCATTTACTGTTTCGCTCATCAACAATTCAAGAACATCAAAAGGAATTTGATTCTCAAGCAAGAACAAATCTTGGGTCGCGAAAGCAGCAAGATCATCCTTGATTGGCAGTTTCTTTAATTTTCCTTCAACTAAAGAACGTATAAATTGAAGCACAGCACATCCGTCTACAAAGAGTATCCAAGCTATCTTCTCATCATCGCCGTTATACTCTCTTATGATTTCTTTGTCATAGCAATTCTTTAAGCTCTCAATATTCTCCTTAATTTTTTCATAAAGGTCTTCCATTTTCTTGCCACTATCTCTGATGAACACGGCTGCAAGTCTTTGCTTCAACGTCTCTGCTGGCGCGAACTTATTGTTTCTACCATGTATTATAGGGCCGATCGCAACTCCTCTTGGACTGAAGTATCTCTCGTAGTCCTTGTGGCCTTGAAGCATTAATGGAACTTTTCCTATACGTGGGTTTCTGCTACTACTGGCTTCTTGATCTTCTAGCTTCGTGTTCTGGACAAGATTTCTCAAGGTTTTGAACTCAACATCAATTGAAGCTGAAGCCATTGCTCGATTATTTGTTTGTGTTTCTGTTAAAGATTTTGGATTTTAACAAATTTGGTATGTGATGTTTTGATTATATAAATATAAATATATATATATATAGGTGTAGCTTAGAATGGATATAAGCTTTTCAAAGATTTCAAGTATGGTATTTTTTTAATTGTCAATTTGTCAGACTACTTTTGTGAATCACATTGGTGAATATGTTCTTTACTGTTCTTTATGTGTTTATTTGAAGGGCAAGCTAAGTAAAAAAGTATTATGCTATTTTAGGACAAAGAATATTAGAAAATTCAAAAAGAAATACACTATTTTTGGAGAAAGTACTTTAAAAAGTTTAATTATATATATATATATACACATGCATGCATAGGGTATAAAGAAGTTTACTAATTTAGAATATTATGATATATAGCTACGTGCTTTGAAGAATATCTTCTCACCTAAGGACTTTTTGTTTTTAAATAAAAAAATTGGATCTTTAAGAACATAAATAGTATTTTTTTTAATATTTGCACAAAAGTATTAGGCCTACATCCGTCTTAACAACGCATAAACTTGATTAATCTTCATTCGCCTTTGAAGATAGAGGTAAAGCGACTAGTTTATGATAATTTATTTTATAAAGGATCGAACACATAATTTAAACTGGGATGATCAACTCTATAAAATTCTCTATTTAGATCAGAACATAAATAGTATTAGTTTCAAAAAAGTTGAGAAACATCATTAATTTACATGTCAACAAATTGGTACGCATTTAATTATAGTAGAAAAGAGATTGTCACCTTCCTTATTGTTATTTATGTATTGTAAGTTTCAATTCTTCCAATTACTATAATTTATTGATAGAACTTTCCATAAAGATAAATATTAAAACAAAGGAAAAAAAAATATTCAACTTGGAAATAATTACGGGACTTTCATCCATCATCACCTAATTTTGGTGTACCAAATAGCTATATCAAAAGTTAAGCAATTTTTATAATTACACATTAATTTTATTTTTTTAAAGTAATTTTGCTCTACCTTAAAACTCAATTTATATGTCAAAATTGAAAAAATAATCAATACTTTATTATTTGTCTCACTTATTCTTCTTTTTATATTATTTCAATCTTTTTTCTCTTATTCTCAAATAATAATATAAAAAAACTTCACTTTCTCTCTCTTTCTTTTTCTTTTTCTTTTTCAACAAATAAAAACCAACGGGAAAAAATGCAAGCCATATATATGAATGAGAGAGAAGAGAACAATCAGGGTTAAATGGGTGGAGAGGAAAAAAAAAAAAGGTGAGAAATAAAAAAAAAAGTTCGAAAATGAAAATTTTTTAAGTTTGAACAATAATAAAATATAGTTAAATATTCTTTTTTTTTTATTTTAAAATAAAATTGGCGAAAAAATTAAGGCTAAAGTATAATTATAAAAACATATAAAATGTGGGTAAAATTGCTTATCAGATTCAGTACCCACACAAGCAGAAAAAACCATCTAAAGTTTAGAGCTTTGACTAACTACAACAACAAATACCAGCAAAATCTGGCTTTTAGGTTATTTGCTCATCAATTCACACACTGTCTGCTCTATGCTTCCTCAAATGACACAGAAGCTAGCTCTCCCGCTTCTCTTCTCAAACCCACCACCCTCAAAACCCCAATTCCCTGTCCAAATCCACAGTCACCACCAGCCTATGCTTCCACCAACTGTTTCACAACTACCTATAACTCCTCTGCTTCCAAACTTACTCTTTAATCAACAACCAAGTTCTCCACAATCCATTAATCTACCTACACCGAGAAACTTATCTTACAGACCACGAACCCGCATCGGCAAGGCCCGTGACCACAACCGTGGCAAGCCCTGGTCTAACCACCGTCTTTCTCCTCTAGGTGAACAAATTCTTAATTCGTTAATTGACCCATCTTTTAAAACAACTGAATTAGATAAAATTTTGACTCAATTGTTTGAGTTCTATCAGGAAAAGTCAAGTTTAAGTAGTGAAAATGTGGATTCTTTATCTATGGATGTTTTGGGTGTTATCAAGGGTTTAGGGTTTTACAAGAAACGTGATTTGGCAATGGCGGTGTTTGAGTGGGTTAGGAGTAGAAGTGATTTTGAGTTGGTTTTGAATTGTTCTATTGTGGCTGTGATTATTAGTATGCTTGGCAAAGACGGTAAAGTTTCGCTTGCAGCTTCTTTGTTTAATAATCTGAAAAGGGATGGGTTTGATCTTGATGTTTATGCCTATACTTCATTGATAACTGCTTATGCTAGTAATAGAAGGTATAGAGATGCTGTTATGGTATTTAGGAAAATGGAGGAAGAGGGTTGCAAACCAACTTTGATAACTTATAATGTGATTTTGAATGTATATGGGAAAATGGGTATGCCTTGGAGTGAGATTTCTAGCCTTGTTGAGGGAATGAAGAGTACTGGGGTTGCCCCAGACGAATATACTTATAACACACTTATTACTTGTTGCCGCCGAGGGTCTTTGTATGAAGAAGCAGCCCAAGTTTTTGAGGACATGAAATTGGCAGGTTTTTCCCCAGATAAGGTTACTTATAATGCATTATTGGATGTTTATGGGAAATCTAGGCGGACTAAGGAGGCTATGGAGGTATTGAGGGAAATGGAAATTAAGGGACTCTCTCCTAGTATTGTCACTTACAATTCATTGATATCAGCTTATGCCAGAGATGGTCTGTTAAGGGAAGCCATGGAGTTAAAAAATCAAATGATGGAGAAAGGGATTAAGCCAGATGTTTTTACATACACTACCCTCTTATCTGGATTTGAAAAGGCTGGGAAGGATGAGTCTGCTATGAGGGTTTTTGAGGAAATGAGAACTGCAGGTTGTAAACCAAATATCTGTACTTTCAATGCCTTAATTAAGATGCACGGTAACCGGGGGAAGTTTGCTGAAATGATGAAGATTTTTGAGGAGATTAAAATATGCAATTGTGTACCAGATATTGCTACATGGAATACACTTCTGTTGGTGTTTGGGCAAAACGGTATGGACGCTGAAGTATCTGGAGTGTTCAAAGAGATGAAGAAGGCTGGGTTTGTGCCTGAGAGGGACACTTTCAATACTCTAATGAGTGCATATAGCCGATGTGGTTCTTTTGAACAAGCCATGGCTGTTTATAGAAGAATGCTAGAAGCTGGTGTTACTCCTGACCTTTCTTCCTATAATGCTGTTTTGGCAGCATTGGCACGGGGAGGGCTCTGGGAACAGTCAGAGAAAATATTTTCTGAAATGAAGGATGGTCGGTGCAAGCCTAATGAACTTACATACTGTTCATTGCTTCATGCTTATGCCAATGGTAAGGAGATTGAACGAATGCGTGCTCTCATGGAGGAGATATACTCTGGTGTTACTGAACCTGTTTCTGTTCTCCTGAAGGCACTTGTTTTAGTTAATAGTAAATGTGACCTACTAGTGGAAACTGAACGCGCATTCTTGGAGTTGAGGAAAAAAGGCAATCCTGACTTAACTACTCTCAATGCCATGATTTCAATATATGGTAGGAGACAGATGATTGATAAAGCAAATGAAATCTTAAAATTCATGAATGAGAATGGGTTCAGTCCAAGCATGGCAACTTACAATAGTTTGATGTATATGTATAGCCGTTCGGAAAATTTTCAGAGATCAGAAGAAATTTTAAAGGAAATTGTTACCAAAGGATTAAAGCCTGATGTAATCTCATACAATACTGTCATATATGCATGTTGTCGAAATGGTCGGATGAAGGAGGCTTCACGGATATTCTCAGAAATGAAGGATTCTGGGCTTGTTCCAGATGTTATTACATATAATACCTTCGTTGCAAGCTATGCAGCTGACTCAATGTTTGAGGAGGCTATTGATGTTGTTCGATATATGATAAAAAATGGCTGTAAACCAAACAAGAATACATACAATTCAATTGTGGATGGGTACTGTAAGCATAATCGTCAAGCAGATGCAAGCATGTTTATTAGCAGCCTTCATGAGCTTGATTCACATGTTTCCAAGGATGAAGAAAGCAGGTTATCTGAACGTATAATGGAGAAATGGTCATAGATAATTCCTTCTTGAAATACAATGTCAGCTTAGTTGGCATGCTTTTTATGGTTTGGGTTGTATGTACAGGTCCTACGCCCCCTTTTGTGCCCATTATGTATTTACACCCCCTTTTGTGCCCATTATATATTTTTTATGGGCACGGAGATGAATAGACATGATGATGTATTTTTGGTTGTTTTATTATTCTCAAGTGCTGGACATGAGAGCATTAAAAATTTATAGGCTTGATTGCTCTGCATGGATCCAAATTAGAAGTGAAAGAGAATGGATGAAAGAGAGTTTCTAACAGCTGAGGTATGTACATTTTTACATATGCTGCTAATAGATGTCATAGAAATGCAGTAATGAGCTGGTTGCTAATGCTTTATTTCTTTTTACCTAGTATCTTTCTCTGTTTTTTTTTCCTTTTTTTTTCTTTTTTCTTTTTTTTTTAACGGTGGAACATGTCGGTCATGTGCACATTCAAATGAGATGTGCTAATTTTTTATTAGTTGAGATGTGCACATTCATTGTATTGGACAACTTAAGGTGAGAATTGCATAGATTGAGATGGTTATTAGTCTGACTGCTTTTACCATGTATTTTTTAGAACATTTATAGATTTCAGTTATTTGTTTACTCACTGAAATGCTAATTAAAATATTCGTAGGCTTAAGAGGGGCATACTTCTTCCAACTGGACAAGTTATGTCGACAAAATGGAAATCAAGGAATGAAGTTTTTTGACCTTTTGTTATGTTGCTCTGGCTAGTTGTAGATCTAGGAATTTTTCAGTTTTCAAAATTAAGTACCAAGATTTTCAGGTTACTTTCCATCAAGCTTGCTCAAGTGCTTCCACAGTTTTAAGGTTACTGCACAACAGAATATGCATTTGCGGTTGCTGCTTGTTTTGTTGCTCTAGTACACTCGTGTTTCTGTTGTAGGGATCACAGTTCAAGATGATCATCGATTGGCAATGGCTTCTGCGTGCAAACACTTAACGGGCAATTATTTCTCCAGAAGTTGCAGAAGGTTCAGCTGCAATAATTTGTGCCGAGTTTGCTGCCGACCTTGGTTTCCCATAGGTGGTTCTGAAATTGATCGTCTTTTCCTGTAGGTGGAACCCTTTGTTAGCATTTCTTTTGTCCTACAGAAGAAGCTATGCTGTTCCTCATTAGCTAGCTAAGATTAGCTGATTCATTTGTTCAGAGTGTGAGGATTTGATGGAGAATTTTACATCCCAAATTTACTTTCTCGTATAAATGTACTTTCTAATCAAGAAAATGAACATGTCACTATTTTTTTATTTTTTAGATGGCTTTTCTATATTGTCCTAGATTCCAAAAAGTTTTGCAAGAAACAACTTGATATCCAAAAATATTTTGGTTTCAATAATCCGTTCTTACTGTTAGATTGCAATTTTAAAACTTAAAAAAATTAATAAAAATTAGTTGAAAAGTATTAAAAAAATTCAATTCTAGGACTACAAAAGATAAAATAGCTGCTGTGACATTCTAATAGTACAAGGAACTTGGCTAAGAGTGACTTGTAATGTACACATAATCCAACTAGAAAATAACTGCTTGGATATCTGTCAACAAAATCGTGCTGAAAGTAAGTGCTTAAGCTACCAATGTCACAATATTTCAGCACCATCCACATATAGGCCACATAAATAAAGCTAAAAACCCTTTCTCTTGCCTGTCCCCATTTTTCCTACAAAACTGTGTATGCACAAAGGTGCACCTACAAATGAGGTGGTGGTGGACAGGCGCCATAAGTGCAGCCAAAAGTAAAGAATTTAATCCCTTGTATTCTTTATATATCCAATTCATATCACAATACGCTAACAAACCACAGAAAAAATTTGAAGAGAATGATGTGCCAGCAAATTTCCAAAGTGCGGGGTCATCAGCTTATTTGGCAACAACCTGGCAGAAATCCTGCCCCTTGCCAATACCCCAGGTGGCCTCTGGAAGATTATGGTGAGGCACGCTGACTGCAGCCAATCTGGCTGGCTGATCATCAAATTGAAACCAATACGAAGTGTAAAGCGAAGAAGAAACCCTTGGAAAGCTTTCCAATCTTACAGGTGTGTCCCACATCTTTCATGTAGCTAGGGCAAGCAACCCTACACACAGAAGCAGAGAACTGCATTGTCAATGGCACAATGCTAAGTGATGTGCACAAAGCAGTAATCACAAATACAGCATATTTGTTTCATCGTTTGCAAACTGGACGTAAGCGTTACAATTGTTCTATCAAGTTAGAAAAAATTCAGCCTTACAATACCTGGTTCCATGAGGATTTACCAAGCTTAATGCAATAAACCTTTATTATACACTTCCACGTGTTGTTTGACATAGTCCATAAGTAAGACGGATAGACATGGTCAGTTCATACTTCATAGACCTGGATTAATATTTAGGTTCTTGCCTTGTAGCTTGACGAATATAGTCAAGACTTTTATGTTTTTATGCAGCAATGTGTAAGCATCATGCGCTTCCATTAATCTTTCAAGTTAAAAATTTAGCCTGGTACGAGTATCAGGAAGCATTAGACGCAGATTTGATCACAGAGCAGAAAATATGGGCAGCAGTGGATCCATATGCAAAGAATGAGGCATTTCATTGCAATGATAGGGATGTTCTCTCTCTCTCTCTCTAAACAAGCTCATTTTGTTTTCTAATGCTCCCTGAACTGATCTCTCTCTCTCTCTCTCTCTCTCTAAGACTCTCTCTTGAGTGTGTTTCTTTCTAGTGTTTAACTAACACAAGGTCTTGACTTCCAAATTACCTATTTGGTTCAGAGCATTGCTTCTTTAGTAAGGGTTCAGTTCATCCACTTCATCATTTGATATTTCGCCTTTGAGTTCTAAACTCAGTAACTCAAAGCTAAAAGCTCGATTATAGAATATGATCTCATGATGTTGAAACTTATTGAGAAAACAGAGTCTAAAATTAAATTCGTAATGTATATTGTAATGTAATGCTAGAAAACCTGAAAAAAAAAAACATTTGAACAGAAAAAAACTTTAGACTCAATATTGTAATGCTAAAAACCTGGAAAAAAAAACATTTTAACTAATAGGAGAAATCGGCAGACAATCAACATCAGACTTTTAAAAACATTTTACTATTAGGGCATTATCGCTGCTTTGTATTGCTTCCCTTCATGGAATGGGGACAAACTACACGAAAAAAATTTTGCAGAACTGCATTCCTACTGTGGCTGTGATTGTGGAACAGTATAATTCCAGCAGATAGTAATTTTCATAATCTAAGCAAGAGTGCAGAATTTCATACCTGGAAGCAGTTTCTTATAATCAGAGCCTGACAGATGCTTTTCAATTTGGACTGCACCTCTTCGTCTTCGTAGTCAAAACTCTTCTATCTACAAAAACTAGAGTTTCTCAAGTAATAGTGCTAGTTGCTCATCTGACACTCTAACGTCGAGACATGTTCCCAGTGCTGCAGCAAGCCTTGCAGCTAATTGATGCTTACACTGAGAGAGATTAAAAAGTGGGAAATAAGGACCGTTAATTAGAGCATCAGAGAAAAAGGAGTGCAAACAAACTAAATTTATAAATTAGAAAGAATGCAATCTTACACATAGTTGCTCTCCTCTGTTTACAATATCATAAAAAAATGAATAGCAGGCACAATATTGTTCTGGAAAACAAAAGTACTCCTCCTTTCTCCGTGATTCTCCCACCACCTAATCACGACATAAACAAGTAACCCATTTACCAAATTTGTCCATAAGGCTTAAACAATCCAATCTTAAACTCCTTACTACCATCTTTAAATGATCACAAAACCAATTCACCAATTTTACACACTTTCAACCAACCGAACCTTTAAAATTCATGCTATTCAGCTAAAAATCAAATAAATTTCTCAAGAACCCTTTAAACCCATCTTACTTAACAATGCATTTCAAACTCAAACAAGGCCGGTTTTTCAAATTGTAAAAACCACGCATAGAAATATTTCCATATAATACAATTATACACACAAAGGACTAGAATGAACCTGAAAAATGCAACGACCGCTGGGCTCACCATAGATTCTCTTGACACCTCTTTGATCAACTATTCGAGTTGCTCTCTCAAAGTTTTTACCAAACAAGAAATGCAAGCTATGATTAACAGAAACAGAAGGGGTAAAAAAAAAAAAAATCAAATACCCATTTGCAGAATCTAATCAAATTGGAGAGTGAAAGTAAAAGTATACTACTTACATTGAGAGCTGATCCTCAGTCACTATCACCAATATAAGTTGCAAGTAAAACAAATTAGTTCTTCGTTTATTGAAAGACTTAACTCAATAAAGAAAAAAGAAAACAAGGACAAAGCTCCAAAGAAATAGTAAAGAGAGGACCTGAACGAGTTGACTCAATGGCTTTCCACACCGAGTCTGCAACCAAGCTGCTAGCACTCATCCTTTATTTCGTTCACTGAATCCAAAAAATAAATAATAAATAAATTAACGTTTTTGAGGTCTTGGAAATTTCGAAACCCTGAGTTGGAGAAAGAGGAGAAATTGATTGAAGTGACCTACCAGTGGGATCTTACTAATACTTCCCGTTTTCGTGTCTCTCTTTCAGAAATGAAAGGCTATGTTTTTTTACTCTTTGGACATTGATTTTCTTTTATTGTTTTTTCTTTTCAACATAAGCCTTTTCTTTTCTTTAAAAAAAAAGTCACTATTTTTATATATTTTTCTAAATATTTTTTACCAAAAAAATAATTAGTTGTGCTTTTGTGCATACTAAGTTTTTGTTCCATAATTCTCTAACAATGTTAGATTCTTTTAGTGAATTAAGTGACTGAAACTAAAATGTAAGTGCTTAAAACTCAGAATTAAAGTATTTGGAAAACTGAAATTTCATTTACGTGTTTGCCAAACCACATATTTGGATGTCTTTTAATTTTTTTTTTTGGTTCTTTGGTAGCAATTAATTCGAGCAATTCAATTAAATCAGTACCATCTGAATCAATATGAATGATTATAGAAATAGATGACAATTAAGTGATTTCAGCAGTTTACTGCAAACTGTTCATGTGGCTTGTTGCAAACTCTGATACATAAATCAAATTTTTACAATACCTTCAAAACAAAAAATCAAATTTTTAAAACAATAATACCAGAACCATACCAACATACAACCACAGAAACTCTCACATTTTTACAGCAAAAAGTGCAGAAACTCAATAATTATCCACAAAATAGGCAAAATGTCAAAAAGCTCGTCAGGTTTAGTGTCTTCAAGTTGATCCTTCAGGATTTGAATCCTACTATGCCAGCTTTGAAACCCTATTCTCCCTCTGAAACACCTGAAATGGCTCATGAACTTGCTAAATTTTAACAGCTTACTGCTTTAAGTCAGAATTACTTCACAATTACAAAAAAAACACCAGTAACTCAAACTTTGAAAAACTTTTGACTGCTTGAAAACTTGCGTACTTTACAAAATAAAGCAGTATAAGTAGGAGTTGAATACAATCACTTTACTTGCAACTTCAACTAATTTATATTACCATCACAATCCAAGAACTGCTAAGCCATTATTTCCTTTGACATGCCAAAAGGTACCATCAATTTAGCAAAGCAAAGTCTGGTAAAAAATATGTATGGAAAATCCTAATACTCTGAATAATTTACCTTGGTCATAAGCAAGGAAAAAAGGACCAAGAGATAATCCCAATTAAGAAATTAAGAACAAAGAAATGGAGATTCTATCACCATGGCCACTGCCTAGTGTAAAGAAACAAAGAATGTTTAGTTCTGGGAAAGTTCCCAGCCACGCTTAGCAGCAGCAACAACAGCATTCATTAGTGTTCCCCGGAATCCACCTTTCTCTAATTCATGAATACCAGCTATTGTTGTCCCTCCAGGTGAGGCAACATCATCTTTAAGCTGACCCGGATGCTTCCCAGTTTTGGTCGCCATAGAAGCAGCACCTAAAACCTGCAAAAGAAACAGAAAATTCAACCACCAACAAAAATGAATTGCAAGCAAAAGGCAATTTTCTGTAGTTATGAATACTTGAAATCAAATCACCAATAAAATATACTTCCTAATGGACAACCTAAGCCTTGTCCGAAGGAAATAGTGGGTCCTCCTAGTATTCATTTTAAGGTGTAGAACAGCCAAAAAATTCATGATTTCAAGGAATTTAAAGAGTTGCAAATCCATTTCCACTAGAGATAGGCGCGTTCTGGTCAAGCAGACACTAACGGGGTTTGTGATGATTTCTGAATGCTCTGAATTAATAACTCCTTGAGCTGAGTGATAAAGAATTGGTATCAAGAGCTGATTGTTGAATGATTGGGCAGTATATGGTGTCATTTTATAATTATAGGAGCAATTATGTCTTCTAATATAATAAGTTATATGTAGCTTATTAAATCAACTCTAACAATAAGCTTTTTCATTCAGACAAAATTCAACTTTCAAATTCACATAAACAGCTTATTAGTTCTACTCAAATGAACAAGCTTTTTATTATTATTATTATTATTATTATTATTATTATTATTATTATTATTGTCTGAATGAATAAGCTCAAGGTTTAATTAGTTGTCAATAAGACAAAACAAACGGCTTCTAACTTTCTTTAATATTGATGATATGTGACACACTGAAGTTTTATTATCTAGTATATGAAAACTCACATATCAAATAGTTCTTGAGGGCACTGTGTTATAAAACATCTAAAGCACTTCTAGCCTCAAATTTTCGCAAGTCCTCACAAATAAATAAAAAATTAAACAATAAAAGATAATTATTAGAATAAGTTCCAAACAAACCTCGTTTAATTTGTGCATTCAATTTCTTTTCTGTTTTCCGGAGAATATTAAAAGTAAAAAATTTCATCATTAAATTCCAAGTAAAATCCATGGATGGGAGCCAATAAAGAACCTCCAGTTCCGACAAAATATAAAGATAATGCTTAAAAAAGATTAGAAACCAGTGCTTGCTGACGCTAGTGGAGACCTTCTTCATTTTTTTTCCTTTTTTTCCTTTCGTCCACTTTCAGTGGGTCAAGCAGTTAAATGACCAGTGCATATGGTATCACTAAATTGCAAACTTCTTGAGCATAGATACAATCATTATTAACTTACAGTTTGGGAAGCGAGACCAAGGGCAAGTTCTCGGGGTAGACCTGCAGCCACTCCTCCATCAGCCAAAGCTTCAATTGCCAAAAATACATATGCTGGGCCACTGCCACTGGCGATTTTAGGCAAACAGAGTATTAAATCATTGCAAAGAGCATCCATTTATCCCAAGACGTGAATGCATACCTAGTTGATGCATATTGAAGCCTTACTGAATTACTAACCAATTCTTATCTTATAACCATTAAAACTACATAAATCATTCCTTTCCATGGATATTGATTTTGTGATTCTATTTTACTAAGGATCTTACCTCAAACCAGTGATTGCATCAAACAACTTCTCATCAGCTTTCCATATCTTACCAACTGAACCAAATAATTTGGCTATTAATTCTCCATCTTCTTCAGTCGCAGCTCCACCCAAGCTCATTACTGTTTAGAAACAAGTGAATTAGAGCGCACAAATTTCATACAATTTGTATGTGTAAGCCACAAACAATAGATTGCGATAAGGAACTTCAAATTTAAATATATGTATTATCAAGCAATGACAATTTGTGGAAAATAAAGAATCTGTCTTTTTTTTTTTTAAGCAAAAACCACCAGTATATTGCAATCAGATTTCTCAATGAAGCAAACAAGAACAATGATCATATTTTGCTTGGCATGATGCTTCTCTTCACTACAAAAATTATTAGCCATAAATCGAAGAAGAAAAGCAATCATTATCAAGCATTATACCAAGTTTTATTCTAAAAGAAAAGACTGCTGGTGTTCGTACTCCCAATAATTATTCCTTGGCAAGTTCCATGACATTCACCTCCCAAGGCAATTGATTAAATACTCCGATCGACAATACAAAAGTGTGGTCTGGAGCCTTTATATTGAGTGACAGAAAATTCATAATGGGCAACATCATAACAAGCCCAAAACATTTTTCAAAACATCCGAAGTTACCAAAATCTGTAAAAAGTTCTGCATGAAGCAGTCAAGCATTTATCATTGATAAAAGAGTAAACAGAGGAATTCTCCCTTGCAGCAGATTTAGTAGAAGCAGCTTTTTATCTACCATCATAAAAAACAAATGAACAAATAAATTGGCTGGACACATCAAGAATCAAAGACCAGAAAGAAATGATTTAGCAATGCAAGTTGCCCATGAAAACTCAAGAACAGCTATCTGTATGCATTTTACAAACAGGTAATATATAATGATAATGGTTAATAGCAAAGAACATGTAATGCTGCTGAATTGATAAGAATGATGAGATGATACAAGTAGCACTAAAAATATAGAATTGTACCTGATGCTGCCTCGCCTACAGCTGCAGGAGTATTTGGCATCACCCTAATAAATCGACTGTGACCAGCCCACTCCTGAAGTAAACCAAAATGAGAATATCACTTACACTGGAGTATATTAGTCAGAAAAATGAGAATGAAATTAATCAATTACCAAAAATGAGAATAGACAATGTGATTATGTGAAACAAAACAAATAAACAACTAGCACTCTAGCATTGCAATTTATAAGGTCCACAGAGGGAGAGAAAAAAAGAAGTTGAAAAGGTCACATCTCATCCCTGGATCGACACAAGGATTTAGCTTCTAGACATCAAGGGGCCCACAAGGAATCAAACACATTTTTCTTTTTCCTCTTTTTGTTGCCACAGATAAATTTCCATCTCAGAACTCATCAACAATCAAAAATTTACCATCAAGATATTCAGACCACAGCATCCACCAAATATTCCTAGGACAATTGAGATGCTAGACTTCTCAAACCCAAGGTCCCTAAAAAGGTGATAGAATAAGATCTTGGATCTGCCAGCGCAACTTATATGGAGAGACAAATTAAACTGCATTTCTCTCCATTTTGATCTGCCCACGAAGTTCCATGCATATACAGATACATCGGAAAAATCGGAAAAAAGGAAGAGGTCTGTATTTTCTTTAACATATTTGTCAATCAAGTAAGATAGAAAACAAGAAATACAACCAAAATGTAATGAAAGAAAAAGTGGTAGAGTGGAAGAAAAGCTAATATCAAATGAGAAATTTACAAAATCAATTCTTGCTTGTTCATAGCTCCTTAAGCACAAGGTAACTGCAGTTACATCTAGAATTAGCAATTTAGCAGTCCAAGAAAATAAGCTCAATTACCTCAACTCAGCACAAAAAATTAGCAAGTAATTTAGAAATAGGTTCTTCTGAAGAATGACAATTGATTGAACTGCTTGTGAGTTGTCTGCCCCCCAATTTTTTTGAATATGCCACTGAATAAAGTATCCCTTTCAGTGGAGAAAAGCATGCTTAGAAGAATTGAGATCCATTCACATGTTAGGGCCACAAATGATAACCAAAAGCATTTTACGTTTGGACCTCATGTCAAGCTTGTGTAGAGTCTCATAGCCAACAAACTATAACATACAAACCTAATAAACTTTACAATTGTCAGCAACTGTCTTAGGCTAGTACAAAATTGAAACAAGAAGTATTCTAGCCTCAATTCCGTGGGGGAGGGGGGGGATGTGGAGTGTTCTAAGCTTCATCTTATTACAGAAAGTTACTTTAGAAAACCCCAATGTCATATTGGAGGTACTTTCCATAGAAAGTACAAGAGAGAATGTGATCCATGTGCATGGAATATATACAGTGTCAACCCTTGAAGATGTGCATGATTAAGAAAGGCAAGGAGACAGAAAAAGAAGAGAGATACAGAGAGAGGAGGCTAATGCCCAAAACTAAGACCAGCCAAGTTCCAACCTACATATATCATCTGAAAGAATTGGGAGGGTGGGGTTGGAAGCCTAAAAGGAACAATGAAATTGAAGGAGACAATGCTATTTTAGTCATAATGATGCAGTAAAACCGTTTTGGTTTCTTGTCCTTGGCAGCCTACTAATCAGGGCTAGGTTTGAAATGGATGAAAATGGGGAATACAGTGATTATTTCAGTAATGAGGACTACAATAATGTTAAATATTAACCAATAAAGAAGTATATGAACCTGTAAATCTTTCAATTTTGTTCCTGCAGCAATTGAAACCAGAAGCTTCTTCTTCGTAAGATGTGGACTCAATTGCAAGACCACATCTTTAACTGCAAGCAAACCAAAAAGAAGAATAATTTAGAAGCAAAGGAAAGAAAACTCAAAAATCAGCATGGAGTTTAAAATCTATCATTAGTATTAATCCAAAAAGAACCCCATAAAGCAAAACATCCATGGTTGTAAATAGTAATATAGGATAAAAAAAGATGCATTGCTAACTCAACATAACAAAGTTTCAATTTCAGTCTAGTACAAATAGACTAAATGGATGTTTTCGTTCATTTCTATTTAAACACAGTTCTTTGTTATTGAGATGTTAAATGCTCCTTTACAACTTTAACCTACATCATTTTAGCTCCACCACTCCACCTCAAAAACTCATTTCTCAACACCAGTGCACCTTAGACCTATAACAGTATGGTCAAGCCATCTCAATCTGCCATCTATCAAATTGCCCTCAGTGAGTGCCATGTCGCCTTATCTTCGACCTTTGACAAATGTAATCATTTCAATCAAATCCATTATATTATTTCTGAAAATCCAAGTTAGCATTCCCATTTCCACCTGTCACTATTTATGAGCAAAAATGCATCCTTTGATTTAGTCTTTTGTTTTCTTTCAGGAAAGGTCACTCCAATATTTTCAATGTCCAACATTTCTGATCTATTGAGATATGTTTTCTTATCACTAACATTCCAAATGGAGTTGAGGATGATGTCCAATTCAAGCTTTTGTATGTATCTATAACTCAAGTTCTGAAAGTTTTTTCACAGTTGCTAAACCTTTAATTTCAAAATATATACCAATATATACAAAATCATGAGTAATGATACAGAATCTAAAATTATAACGTCCATTTTTATTAAAAACAAAAAAAAAAAAAACATCATATTTTTTTAACACTTCCTTCTGAAAAAAATTTTGATTGAAAATCAAAATTTTGGGTTCCCAACTACCACCCTGTTGATCTCTTTCACCAGCTCTTTCCATCCAAGTTCAAAATGTCCAAAGAATTGAACTAAAAAGAGATTTTCAAAACACAAACCGAATCCTATCAATCAGTCAGTCCATAAAGCATTTAAACGTCTAGATTGAGGTTATAGTTCTACACAAACCCAAAAGAAAAAGTGGAGTAACCATAAACCAGGGCCATACCAACTTGAGGTTTTACAGATAATACGACCACATCACTGTCTTCAACAACCTGTTCCAACGAAAACCATAACCACAATCAATACCCATTAAAGACATAGTTACGATTTCTTTTCAACTATATAATATTACAAGGTTCAAAACCATTTCATGGATTGCAACTACATATCAAAATAGCAAATTGAACTGTAATGTCAAATTAAGTAAGTAACTTAAATAGAGAAATGAATGCATAATTACATCTTGATTACGAGGGAGTATGTTGACACCGAAGGATTCAAATGCAGAGCAGCGATTGGGATTGGAATGAGATGTACGGATGCGAGAAGGAGGCAAAACGCCAGCTTGAACCACTCCTTTTGCTATACTCTCAGCCATTTTTCCAGCTCCAATGAATCCCAGCTTGTACGTATCCGTTGGAATAGGAACTATTTCCATTTTCGTCGCCACAGCCACCGAACTAACACCACCGGCTCCGATAGCACAGAAAACCCAAGACCGTCGTTAAGACAGAAAAACAGAGTTCGAGTTGTACGTCAACAGACAACGGATTGCTATGCATTTCTTTAGAGGAATAACTGACGAGTTGGTATAAATTTGTTTAGCAGGGCAAAATGGTTAGATTTTACCTTTTTTTTTATCAATTTAATCTTTAAATTTATATAAAATAATTAAAAAATTTTAATTTCTCATTTAAATCAATTTAACTGGTTTAAATTTAACTCTAAATTTATGCTGATTTTTATAAATTAATAATTAATTTTAATTTAATATAATTAATTTTTTATCTTTTTTTTCTACATTAAAAATATTCATACTAAACTTTTCCAAAAGATATAAAATTAAAATTCATATAAACATCATTTTTGTAATATAATAAATTTATACACATACATTATAATTTTAATTCATTCAGCACAAAAAATGTATAAATTTTATAATCGAATCCAGTAATAAAAATTAATTTTAAAATATTAAAATTAATATATATTTATAAATTTAAAATATATTAATAATAAGAGATAATATATTTTATATATTATTTTTTTATATTTTATAATTAATTAATTTTTAAATAAATTAAACAACTTCATCTCAATTATAATTTTAATAAATATTTATATAATTAATCACATTATAAATATAATAAATAATTAAATTGATTCAAAAATCAAATATGATCTTTTTTAACTCTCAAATGAGTTCGTGGATCAATTTGATATTTATTCCTTCCTTAAATAATTACTAAAATTTTAATCATTTTCCATATTTAACAGTTTTAAAATGTAAAATTTATATATAATTCTATTTTATTTTTAGTATAATAATTTTACTTAATTAAGTTACAAAGTTTTAATACATTTTTGGTCATTTTTGGCAATTCTTCTATTTGTCAATTGATTATAATTTTGGTAATTTTTCCTATGCATTTCTTTAAATAATTTTGGTGATCCTTTCGTCTGTGATATACTTACAATCCTCAATTACCGAGTGGATTGAAGCAGAAATTCAATCAGCAAATTGCTGAAACAGTCTTTCACGGCCAAATTATTCTTTTCTTTATCATCTTCGTCAAAGGCTAAGGTTCAAACCATTCTGTTTTCCTTTTTCTTTCTTGCAAAATTAACAGCGGAAGCCCTAAGAAACCCATTACTCATTAGTTCATCTAGTCGGCCGAGTTGTTACTTGTTATTGTTGAATTACAGAAATTTGAATAGTGACCAAAATGGTTTCCACTAATTCGATTGCTCCATTTTTCAGTTGTTGCAAACAATTGAGTTATTAGGAGAATTAATCAAAACTACAAAAAAAAAAAAAACAGGGTTCAAAACTATTCTCAAATTACCAGCACCGCAGATACTTGTAAATGGAGAGAGAACTCCAATTAAACTTAAAATTCAAAAGCGTGATTACACACAGACCTAAAATTTTTGAATTTAGTTAGATTAATTGAAAAAGATCAAGGACTGACTCGATCCTAAAATACTAGGAAAAAGAAAGGTACCAATTGAAACTTCAATCTTCTTTCTCATACGAGAAAAAAGAAAATGTGGAAAAATCTGAACGCATAACCCTATTGAGGAAAAAGGCAATGCCAGAATCTCAGTCCCCAAATTTTTATCGGCAACGTACAGCACTGAAAACACTATCGACAAAGCGCATCAGAGACTCTAATTTGTTGCCTATCATCAATGACAACGAAATCACAATCCAAAAACACAAATTAATTTCAAAAAAGAAGGCTAAGATGTTAGTCCATTGATGAAATCAAGAAGCTCCATTTTGAGCTTTCGTAGTTTGATTGGTATGATTTGATCTTCGCGATTTATAAGAAAGAAAAGGCCTCAGTAGCTAACAATGCTTCGATACATCAACTGAGAATATCATCAGATGGTACGGACAAATTGCATATGCATCATAGGCCAATGTTCAGATTTTTCTCAACTAAAAAAGAAAAAATTCTCACCTTTGCCTTTTTCTCTCTACAATCACATCAACGGGACGAATGCTGAGTTCGAGCGGCCATTGGTAGTACTTAAATAGCTCGGTACGCGGCGCCTACCAGAAACCCTAATTTTAGTGTTGCTGCAATTACGGAAATGTCCATTCAGTAGTTGCCATTTAAAGCAATAATTTTGAGTAATTACGAAAAGTTCCCTTAATTTAGTGTTTTTTCAATTTTAGCCCTTTTTCAATCATCTAAAACTTAAACCATGAATTTTCAAAATTATATATCAATTTTACAGAAATAATAATAATTACAACACAAATTAGAGAACTTGCCGTTCAAGTATGAATATGCTGCTGCGTTTGGTAGAAAAAGAAAATGGAGGGGAAATAAAATTACATTTTGTATTCTAAATTCTGCTTATTCCATCATCCATGACGCTAAAGCTTTCAACCTCACTGCGCCAATTACCAACACAACTTGGACTTGCATTCTCCAGTCACAATTAATTAAAGTTAATCAGTCATTAACAACAATAAAAATGTTTTAGAGAAGAATCAAGGAAAATAGTAATAGCTATAACCAATGCATAATAATAAATTTAATGCAGTGCTTCTTGTATTTCTCACATTATTAATCAAAATATGAAAAAGACAAATTTTCTCTATCGTATGAATTATTATTCAGTCCAATGGATTTTTTTAAACCAAAATTGAAAATTTTATACTTAATTTTTTTTTCTTCGAGCACCTTTTTTCCCTTTGTTTTTAATTTATTTTGTAGTTTGTATATTATAAAGAGTAAAATAATCCTTGAGTTGCACGGGTCAAATTTAGCTTACTTATAAAAATTGAATTCCTCTCACTCAGAACCTTCCCAAGTTGTTCCTCCCAAGTTCTAAAAGGACGCCACAAGGTAAGTACACGAGGATATATCTCCAATATTTTTAAAAACTATATAAATGAAAGAAAAACAACGTATATAAGCACATCTTGATCGAAAAAAGAAAAAAAAACAAATCTTGAAGATAAGAAACAGAGCAAGCAAAAATGGCACAATTGTTCATTAAACAAGCAAAGCAATATGCAGAAGCCAGGCCAAGTTACCCGAAAGAATTGTTCCAATTCATTGCCTCCAAGACACCCATTAAAGACCTTGCTTGGGATGTGGGCACAGGCAGCGGGCAGGCAGCTCAATCTGTGAGTCTTCTTCTCTCTGTTTCTCTCTTTCAGAACTCTAACCATTTTTGTGCCTTTTTCCTTTTTCTAAGAATTGGGTAATCAAGTTTGTATATAATCCCCTTCATAGTCTCTAACGTTTTTAAGCTAAGAGAAACTCAAATTACTTGCTATTTTTCTTATTTGTAATCACTTTCCAGTTAGCTGAGATCTTCAAGAGCATAATAGCCACAGACACGAGCTCGAAACAGCTTGAATTTGCACCTAAACTTCCCAATGTCCGATACCAGAAAACTCCACCAATCATTCCAATGGAAGAATTCGAACAATATATCTCAACAGAGTCAAGTGTAGATTTAGTCACAATTGCTCAAGCCATGCATTGGTTCGACTTGCCAGAATTTTACCATCAAGTGAAATGGGTACTCAAGAAGCCCCATGGAGTCATTGCAGCCTGGTGTTATACAGTTCCAGAAGTTAACGACTCAGTTGACTCTGTCTTCGAACCATTTTACGCCATTGACTCCGATCCTTATTGGGAAGCGGGGCGTAAATGGGTAGATGACAAATATCAAAATATTTATTTTCCATTCGAACCAGTTGAAGGAAGTGATGACACAGGTCCAGTTAAGTTTGCAATAGAGAGAGTTATGAGGTTGGATGATTTTTTCACTTACTTGAGGTCATGGTCTGCATATCAAACGGCTAAGGAGAAAGGTGTGGATCTTTTGAGAAATGATGTGATTGAAAAGTTCAAGAATGCTTGGCATGAAGATGGGAGTGATAAAAAAGTTGTTAAGTTTCCTGTTTATTTGAGGATTGGTAAGGTTGGGAATATATGAGATCATTGCAAGTGGTTCGATGGTTTATTGCATAACCAATAAAGGGTAGAGAACGATAAAGTCATCATGATTTCATTTTGTATTGGGAAAGAAGAACAAATTCTTCTTTTTCCTTTAACCAAATTGTTCCGTAAAGCAGGATTTGTGTCTTTTTAATGATTCCAAAATAAAATACTTTCTCTGTTGCATTTTGTTCGCTTGTTATTTTTTTTAAATGTCTTAAAATATTTATAAAATTTCTAAATTTATATATTAAACAATTGCTTTTTTTATAATAATCTTTATGACTTGCACCTTTTGTTCAATTTTCCAACAAGTAAGTATTTTAACTGTAATTTGTTTCTTCTCCTTGTGGGTTGTGTGACTCTGTAATGGATTATACTATCCTTTATGGGTTTTGAAATTATTATAACGGTTGTGGTAGTGCAGAGCGTATGATATTTACGGTATTTAGCAACTGATGGCAAAAAAATGGAAAAATATTTTTTATTCTCTAAATATCCAAAATTAATATATAGGTCTTGTTACTTTTAAGAATTAACTTCGGAATCCCTAATTTTAATCTCATCCTGTTCTTCCATCTAAAAATTAAATTTCTTTTTTCAATTACATATAAGGAAACGCTATAAATAAGTTCCTAAATTATATCAAAATTAACACTTAAGTCTTATTACTTTTAAAAAATCACTATGGCATTCTTAATTTTTCTATTAAAGATTATTTTTGGTGAATTTTAGAGGTTTCTTTTATAACCATTTACCCTTTTTACCATCTTCAAGCACTTATTTATTCACATTTTTTGGAATTTTTAAAGATTTTAAGAATTTATTTTTATCGACCATAAAATTAGGGATGGGATGGTAATTGATGAAAAAAAACTTACTTTTTGAACGAAGGACTTAAGATTAGGACGAAAACAAAAATAGGGAATTTTAGTATAATTTAGAGACCCCAAATTATTTTTTTAAACAAAAAAATGTCAAATAAGAAAGACTTATTTTTTTATTTATTTATGAATACAAATTAACTTATTTGAAATGTAATATTATCGATAGATTTATAAGAATTTTAATTACAATTGCATATTTTTTCCTCTCAAAATTGCTTTCTATATAGAACCCATAGGACAATTGAAGTTCAACAATAAAAGCAATAAATTTAGGAATGAGCAAAGGGTTTGGCAAATTGAAAATTCAATTTTAATATTTGATTTAGTTCGATTTTAGATTTTGATATAGAACAAAATACTCTGCAAGTGACGAATATCAGCTTGGAACTAAAGAAAAAAAATTTCACTCGACCAGCCAATTGAATATGCAAATACTTGATATTATTAGAAATGTCATAAGATGTCATTTTGGTTAATCGGAAACATGCACCTTCTTTTATTTGCTCTATGGGCTCGGTAGGTTAGTTCCCCAAATATTTCTAAGGCTAAATATATCTCTGGTATTTTGCAGCTTTCAACGTATATATTCACATGCAATCTGCAGAAAAAAAAGAAATTAATCATATCATACCTTTCTTTCTTTTTTCTATTCCCCTTTTGACCGTTTATAGCTATGCTTTCACTATACATTTGATAATTAAAATTACAATTGCATAATTTCTTATTTATCTTGTAGTTGAAGATAAGAAATTTTAAGTAAGTATTCAAGAGAGAATTTTCAAATGCATGGGTCAAATGTAGAGTGCCCTTAAATTTATCCATAATAAGAATAGAGTTCTTAATAGAAGTATACATTGATATGAGAATATTCAAAGTTTTTTTTATTCATTTGGGAGTTTTAATATGTCGAAATAACACTACAGACTATACAATAAAAATAGCTTTCTTTAACTCGCTAAACTAGTGAAAACTCTTGTGATCGAAAGGGTTTAAACTTAAAATTTCACTCCTTATATAAATAAAAAGATCAATCAAACAACACCTGATCGGGGAAACCCATAGCTTTTGTTCCAATCAGAAAAGTTTTCTGCGCGTGAGTATATATAGTGCTGAAAATTTGGTTACTTTATCTTTAATCAAAACAGCTCATCAACTCAGTATGCAAGAAAGAGGGTAGGAGAGGATTGGTCACATAGATTTATGACTTTTTATATCTCTCCCCTTTCATGGCATAAGCTTTCTATTTTCCTTGCATAAATTCCTCTCCCTTTACCTTCTCTTCCTTTCTAACAAAACCCAATTCTCTCCTTTTTATTTTATTATTCATATTCATACCAAACCCAATCATGCATCCACTGACCATTAAAGTTATGAATTCTCATTTCCCACACTCAACCACTCAAATCCCAGAAAAATATTAATCTCTTCTCCTTAACCTACATGCATGCATTTCTTCACAGATAACCCCTGAACATTTTTTTTTTATTTTCTCTACCAAGAATTCTAGTGCATTAATGGAGTCTCAAGTAGAGTCATCTCTTTCTTTTTCTTCTTCTTCTTCTTCTTCTTGGAGTGGTAGAGTTCTTCCTCTTTTAGTCTCTCAAGGAACAGAATTTGACCAGCGCTATGTGATGGAAGATGAGGAGACGTCAGTGGCACTCGATGAACGCCTTAGATTCATTGACATTGAGTGGAAGGAAGTGGAAAAACGTTTTGATAGGCTGGCTTTCACCGGAAAAGGCCCTGAACCGGTCGTGAAGTGGTCGGAATTTGGTTTTTGTATAGGTAACAAGAATGGTGTATTAAGTTTCAACAATTTTTGCTTTTCTAATTGAGACAAAATGAGGGTAACGCACAATTGCATGAGATTTTGTTCATGGCATCACTATCTTCTTTCCCTTTTTGACCAAATCTTTTCTTAAATATTTCTAGAAAAAACATGATTAGGGTAATTAATTTTAATAAATCCTTTTAAAAGACGCATTAATAAATATTATTTAAAGTAGTTTTTATCACTAATATTTTTAATAAAATTCCTATTAAGCTTTTTTTTTTGGGTTTTTCATCACAATTTTTGCTGACTTCCCAGAGAATTTTCCAATTTCAAAATTGACTTTTTACTAATCTCTACATTGTTATGTTTTAAAAGAGCTCATAATTTCAGCATATTTTAATATTTTCAATCACAAAATACAATTTTTTTTTAAGTATTGGAGAGGAAATTCGAACTTAGATTTATCGTCAAGTTGTATATACACTTATAAATATGTTATGCCCGGTGTGTCACAAATATATATATATATATATTTCTATCTTATTACACATTTTAAAATCCTTTAATTTATTAAATTTTTTTTATAAAGTAATGCAATGTCCTTAGCTAAGCTTTATTGAAGAATGATAGAGTGTATGATAGTCAAGCATACAAGAATAATAATAGAAGTCTCAACAACTTTTATTGGTGTGCTTTTGGGGCATCCTTCACTTTTTTTTTTTACACAATATTATTAAAAGATTATCCTAATATTGGTTAAAAAATGAATCCAGCCAACCACTAAATTATATTCAAGGTTTTAATAATTTGCATAGTGGTTAATTTCCTGCATCAATAATAATCAAATATGATTTATTAATTAATGTTGACAAAAGAAATAGAAACCCTTTACCTAAAATATTACTACTATTTTATTTTAATTTATTTTTTGTTGTTTTGTATTGCTCCTTTTTTTTAATTTAATTACTAAAAAGATATTGTCTTGTTATTGCTACAGGTATGCAACAATCACCAGAATTTGCAAAAGAGGTTTTAATGGCAATAAGAGGAAGAGGAAAACAAAGTAAAATTGATATGACAAAAAGAGAACTCCATGGTTACTGGCATAGATTGACTGACCCTTGCTTCAATTCAAGAGTGAAAATTTTCTTTGACATGTAATTTATTAATAATGATTCTGCGAATTCTTCTTCTTCTTCTTCTTCTTCTTCTCTTTTTTTTTTCTGAAAAGCAAATTCTTGTTTTTCTTTGACATGGAATTCTTTATATATATATAAATGTTTGTCTAACTAATATTTCTGATAGGTTCTTTTTTCATTCAATGGCCTTTTTCTTTCAGGTGTGACATAAATATGGATGGAAGAATTAATAAGATGGACATCAAACAGGTTGGGTCAAATTTCCCTATCTACATACACTATATATTCAAATTATACATTGGAAGTTGCTCACCTAGTACAAGAAAACCAAAGTTTTAAACATGCTTTTCTTTTTCCTTAATTAATTCTTTTCGGAAAAAAAAAATTCAATTCTTTCATTTGAATAAGGTAATTTATAAAAATTTTTTTTTTTTTTTCTGGACTTTTAACAGAATATTTTGCTGATTGCTTCAACAAATAAATTGTCTCTAACACAAGACCAAGCAGAGGAACATGCTACTTTAATCATGGAAGCTCTCGACACTCAAGGCCGGGGCTTTATTGAGGTGCTCAATTTAAACTTTTTTCTTCATATATTTATATGTTTTATCAATTTTAATCTAATTAATAATTCATTTGCATGAAGCTATCTCAACTAGCAGCTCTCTTCAAAATAAGCTTACCCATAAGGGGCTCACTATTATCACCTAGAAATCACACAAGTAACAGTAACCTGGAAGATCACCAAGATGATCAACCAATTATGTCAAAGCCAGAAGTGTTGTTTCGAGCTCATTGGAGAAGAGGATGGATAGTTGTGATTTGGTTGGTGATTTGTCTGTCACTTTTCACATGGAAGTTTATTCAATACAAGCATAGAACAGCTTTTGAAGTAATGGGTTATTGCCTTTGCACTGCTAAAGGAGCAGCTGAGACCTTAAAATTTAACATGGCTGTCATTCTTCTTCCTGTTTGTAGAAATACCATTACATGGCTTCGCAGGAAACCAACAATCAATTCTTTTGTACCCTTCAACGATAATATTAACTTCCACAAGGTAATTTTTATTTTTAATCGTCCTATCGATGTTATTTCCCGTACAATATGTTTCATTGAACGGTCTTTCTATTCTAAGTTCGACCTTATACAAGAACGATCTTATTAAAAGTATCAACCTTTTTATTGCTGTACGTAAAATATAATCTAATTAAATGGTTTGCAACCATTAAATACAGTTAATTGCAGGAGGAATAGTGGTTGGTGTTCTACTCCATGGAGGAACTCATCTAGCTTGTGATTTCCCAAGAATTAGTGGATCTAACCGATCAATTTTCCGGCAAACTATTGCCGCCCGATTTGGGTACCATCAACCTTCGTACGTACAAATATTAACCACAACAGAAGGAGCAACGGGAATTGCAATGGTAATACTAATGGCAATTGCATTTTTGCTGGCAACAAAATGGCCCCGTCGCCAATCGCCTTTGCTGCCTAAATCTGTCAGAAATGTGACTGGTTATAACACTTTCTGGTACTCACATCACTTGCTCATTCTCGTCTATGCCTTGCTCATTGTTCATTCAATGTTCCTCTTTCTAACAGACAATGTAACTGAAAAAACGGTAAGCATGCATTTTGTTGAAACTTTCAGAAATTATCTATTTGGCCTCCTCAAAATTCAGAAAATTATATTTTTGCTTATTTTTTGTAGACATGGATGTACGTTGCTTTTCCAATTATGTTATATACCGGAGAACGATTTGTTCGAGCCATAAGATCAGGTTTTTACGATGCAAAGGTTTTGAAGGTAACTCACTTCCTTAAAATTAATGAAATGGTCAAGAGTGCATTTTATTCAGTTGATTCACACCCAACAACTAGATTATTTAAGTACTCTAATTATTATAATTTTTTTAGCTAATTAAGCACTAGGCTTCACTATATGAGCAGGCAAGTATTTATCCAGGGAAAGTTTTGTCTCTCAAGTTGCAGAAACCAGAAGGTTTCAAGTACAAGAGTGGGATGTATATTTTCTTACAATGCCCTCAAATTTCTTCATTTCAATGGTAATTAAACTACTCCTAACAAACATTAATTTCAACTAGTAATTAAGTGATATTTTATAATTTAAATCAACTAATTTCATTATCTCTTATTGCTATTGTCCTTTCCAAAATTCAGGCACCCATTTTCATTAACTTCAGGGCCAAAAGATGATCACCTAAGTGTCCATATTAGAACTCTTGGAGATTGGAGTTATCAAATATACAGTCTCTTCCAAGAGGTAATTATATATAGTCACCAATCAAATTTGATATCTGGTGCAGGAAATATATAAAAGGCTTCAAGATTTGATGAGTTTTGCAGGAAATATTATCTGGTGGAGTGACGAAGTACCCAAAAATTTACATTGATGGACCCTATGGTTCTGCTTCACAAGATCATGTCAAGTATGATATAGTGATGTTAATTGGCCTTGGCATAGGAGCCACACCTTTCATTAGCATCCTCAAAGATCTAGCTAACTTTGATCAGGTAATCATTCACCATCTTTTAAATAGAATTAGTTTTCTCGAACTTGCATTGTGATTCTACTTAAATTAAAAAAACTAGACACAATCTTTCGGTGATATCAATGAGAAATCATAGTAATTTATGGCTTAATGGTGTTATCAACCACATAAAAATATATGTTGACTCCATGCAGGCCAATTGTGCAGAATGCAACATTTCAAGAGGTCCATTAAAAGCTTATTTTTATTGGGTAACAAGAGAACAGAGCTCCTTTGCTTGGTTTAGAGATAGCCTCAGGGAAATATCAAAAACAAATCAAAAACAGGCAATTATTTATATTTAAACATTTCTTTTTCTCTTTTTTTTTTCTTTTTTCTAACCATTAATTCCTAATTTTGTCTTTCTCCTTGTAGCCTACCGTTGAAATGCACAACTTCTTAACTAGTGTATATGAAGAAGGAGATGCAAGATCTGCTTTAATAAGTGTCATACAAGCATTGAATCAAATCACGAATGGCGTTGATGTTGTGTCTAGAATTCAGGTAACTCATTTAATTAAAATTGAAATAATATTTATTCCCAAACTCAATTCTGCTGTAATTACGATATTTGGGATGAAATAGTACATTTAGAATGTTTTAAAGAAATTTTCTTTTCAAAGTTGGAAAATGTCTAACCAATGGAGTTTCAGGTACCAACACAATTTGGTCGTCCAAATTGGTTCAACATCTTCTCAAAATTGGCATCAAGACACAGAGGAGAACGTATTGGTAAGCTAATTCCCCATTTATTTCTCAATTTAGTATTAATTTTAATAACCTCTAATTATTTTTTTTATTTTTTTTGGCATAGGGGTGTTCTACTGTGGCCCATTAGCACTAGCAAGGGAATTGGAGAGGTTGTGCACCAATTTCTCAACCAAAACAACTACTAGATTTGTATTTCACAAGGAGAACTATTAGACCTTATACATATAGCGATTTAAGAACATCAAATTATTTCATTATTTTTTGAGTAAATGGAAAATTCATTTATTTTTATTCACATTTCAATTGTAATAATTCTCTTCTTTTTTTTTTATCGTACTCAATTATAATCTATAATTAGATAACGTAAAATCTATAATTAGGTAACATAAAATTCCTATATTCCAGTTGTATACAATATTAAAATTTTTTAGAGTTAATTTTGATTACTTATTAATCTTTTTTGACTACTTCTTCACAACACTCTCTATCTCCGATGCCTGGAGCTCTTTCTCTTCAAATCCCTCTTGTTCATCATCCGCCTTCAAGAAAAGGTGATTCTCACCTTCTCGTTTCTCTTACTTCTAATACTTATGGCTCTCTTCTCCTTATTGAACCCATAATTCATCCCAAATTCCCGGATCAGACTCAATCACCACAAAAATCCACCATAAACAGTAATAAAACTATGGTTCTCGAGTTCCAGTAGATGAAAGAGACATTTCAATGGATTCTTCATATAGAAAAGAGTTGCAGAGCATGCTTACTATTTCTTATCCCTCTCAGCGTGGAAGATAAAACTAGCATCAATATGAAGGGGCTATACCCATTTCTTTAAAAAAAAATAACAGAAAAAAATTAGCTATAGAACGTTGAACCTTCTTTTTTTCTCAGAATCACGATCTCTAGTTGCTTGTTTAATATTATGCTGTTCTTAGTTTATTATTACTGATAATAAAGACATGTCTGTTACAACATGAATCCTTCAATAGTATCATCACAGGATGCTCTCTATCAATTTAGCATTAAAAAATTGTAAAACTACATTATTGAAAGTTCCCCATCCACTATGAAATCATTGTTTGACATACACCGAGGCTTCATTTTTGCATGAAGATCATAAAGTAAAGAATAAATAAGATTAGATTGACAATGCGACTTATTGCGAGCTAAAAACACATGAACTCTATTCCCAACTTCAATCCAACTACAGCCAGGCTGCTTCTTCAATCCTTTATCCTTCATTGTAGATCTCACTTTTTTAGCTTCTTTCCATTTCCCACTAGAGGCATATATATTAGACAGCAATAAATAAGCGCCTGCGTTTTCTGGTTCCTCCTTTAACAGCTCTTTTGCAGCCAGTTTTCCTATTTTCAGATTTCCATAGACATTACAACTGGCAAGAAGAGCTCCCCAGAAGGATGATTTTGATTTTATCCCTAGCTGCTTGATTAAATCGAAAGCCTCCTCGAGTCTCCCTGCTCGACCGCATAGATCAACTAAACAAGTGTAGTGATCTTCTCTTACTTGTATAAACTTGTTTTTTGCAAGCTCATCAAAGTATGATAATCCATCCTCCACCAAACCAGCATGACTACAAGCAGAGAGCAAACCCACATAGCTAACATCATTGGGTTTAAACCCTCGCTCTTGCATTTCATTGAACAATTCAATTGCTTCCTTTCCATACCCATGGTGTGCATAGGCTGCAATCATACAATTCCAAGAAACCAAATCTCTCTTGCTTGTAACTCCATCATTGAACATCTTCTTTGCTGTACTCAATTCACCACATTTTGAGTACATATTAATAAGTGCAGATATAACAAATGCCATATCCTGATAAACAGTTTTACTTATCACTTGATGAACTTGTTGTCCCTCACCAAGACCAGCTAAGTCGCTACAAGCACCCAACACATTCACAAAAGTTCCCTCATTAGGCTTTCCACCACCATCCCTTACCATTTCCATAAACATCTCCAATGCTGCTTCGCTTTCCCCATTTTGGACATACCCAGTAATCATCGTAGTCCACGTTACAACATTCCTTTCAGACATCTCATCAAATATAAACCTTGCTCTCCTTATCTCTCCATTCTGAATAAACCCTGTGATCATTGTATTCCATGAAGGTAAATCCCTCTCAGGCATTCTCTTAAACAACTCAAAAGCCTCATCTAACCTCATATTTTTTGCATACGCAGTAATCATTGCATTCCATGAAACCACATTCCTCTCTGGCATCCTCTCAAAAACCTCCCTAGCTTCATCAATCCTACCATTCCTTGCCAATCCGGTAACCATTGCTGTCCACGAAATCACATCCCTTTTAGGCATTTCATCAAACAATCTCCTCGCCTCCTCCACTCTCCCACATTGTGCCAACGCCGTGATCACAGTGTTCCAAGAAACTATATTCCTTTCGGGCATTTTATCAAACACCTCAAGAACCTTATGTACTTCACCATTTTGTGCATACCCATCAAGCATTGTATTCCAAGAAACAACATTTTTCACTGGCATTGCATCAAACAAACTCTCGGCTTCCAAAATTTGACCCAATCTCAGATACCCACTAACCATAGCAGTCCAAGTAACCACATTTTTCACAGCATCAGCTCTGTTAAACAATCTTCTAGCTTCCGCAATCAATCCGCATTTTATATATCCAGTGATCACAGCCGTCCATGTAACCACATCTCTCTCATGCAATTTATCAAATATTTGACGTGCTTCATTGATTTTACCTTCTTTACACAGTCTCGTGACAAGCCAATTGGAACGTGCGATACTGGAATTGGCGCTAAAATCTCTATCAGGCAATGAAATTTTGGGAGCTATTGTTGATTGGTTTACTAAGAAAGAAAGAAACTTGAAATTGCACAATATGGATCGTTTCTTGGTTTTGGTTGAATTTGAGAAAGCAATTGGTAGTCTAAACAATGATTGCATCTCAAAAGGCCTCAGTAGCTAACATGCTCGATGCATCAACTGAGCATATCATCAGATGGTACGAACAAATTGCATATGCATCACAGGCCAAGGTTTGGATTTTTCATTTTTCTCAACTAAAAAAGAAAAAATTTTCACCTTTGCCCTGTTCTCTCTATAATCACATCAACTCAACGAATGCTGAGTTCGAGCGGCCATTGGTAGGACTTAAATTGCTCAGTACGCGGCGCCAACCAGAATTCCTCGTTTTAGTGTTGCTGCAATTACGGAAATGCCCATTCAATACCAGCGCTGCAGCGCCAGTTGTATACAATATTAAAATTTTGATACATATAAAAATTATTTTTAAAAGAGGAAAATTGATTTATAATATTTTGAGGTAAAAAATTATAAATATCATTACTTTCAATCTTAAAAAAGTAATAATAATAAAATAAAATAATAATAGCATACTAAGGAATAGTTCATAGGTAAAAGTATTTACAAATTTTCCTTTTCCATTATTCAAAAAATAATAATAATAATAATAATGAAAAAAAGAAAATTGCAGGTCGGTGATGCCGTGATGGTGGCTTCTCAGCACAAACAGGGACACGTGTCTTTTCACAGGAGTCAATTTCTTAACCCCCTCAATCTCAAATTTCACTTATTCCCAAACGATTCCATTTCTTAAGCCTCTTCTCTTTCCTAACCTGTGTCTCACATACAGCAATTACAAACACCAAAACCTATATATATAAAAGCTTCACACTAATTCAAGTAAATCACCAAGCCATGGAAGCAAAGATCGGCAAGTTCTTCGATTCCGTCGGCTCCTTCTTCTCCGGCGGCGATCAGATCCCCTGGTGCGACCACGACATCATCATAGTATGTATTCTTATTCTTTTACTTGTACATCTATATTTCAATTACAAATTCAAAAGTGACAGTTATATAATTGAGTTTGTAGGATTTGATAATTGTTTATGAAACTTAGGTTTCTCTTTTCTCCATATTAGAAAATCTTGTGCATGTGTGTTTATTGATTTGCTTAGTTTGGTTAATGCTTTGTTGTGTTTTCTCAGGACTGCGAGAGAGAGGTTGCGGAAGCTGCTAAGGGTGAGTCAGATGAGCTTAAGAGTGAGAGCATTATGCGGTTGTCATGGGCTCTTGTTCACTCTAAGCGACCAGAAGATGTGCAGCGTGGAATAGCTATGCTTGAAGGTAAACCAAGTAAAAAGATAATGGAAATGTGTAATCATGCCTTCCTTTGTTCAAATTTTTTCGAGGGTTTGCTAAATTTTTTATGATGATGATTTTGCAAATGGCAATTGTTAGGCTGTTCTAATTTGATTGGAGAATAAATAATTTGGAGACAAAAAATTTGATGAGAGCAGAAGGATTGGTATAAATGTGGAAACTGGACTCAACTCCATAATTTCCTTGTCTTTCCACTAATTTTAATTTGTCAAAGTACCATGCCCATCTCTGTCATGATGAATTCGAAAGGATAAGCATTGAGAGTTCTTTTTCTCTTTTTACTTTTCTTTGAGATGGATAAGTTTTTAAGTTTAGGATTTGTTTTAGATGTGTAATCTCTGGATAACAATTAGGAAATGGGGAATTAACTTATGTGTTAGTTTAATGATGGGATGAATATGGAGAATGATTGGACTGAGGCGATGGTACTTGAAGGCTGATGAGCCTTTTTCTTTTTGATAAATTATTCACTCCTTTTTTCTCTACATGACAAAATATATATTTTTTTTCACTTTTCTATATTCTTCTCATTACATCTGAATGTCCTCCAGTCACTTGCATCTTCCTTATTAGTGTGTGAATCTTGGTTACACTAATCAAAGAAGCGTAATCAATTGTTCTGTGTTAGTATTTTTTCTTTTTTTTTTGTTTAATGCATGGTTAATGTTTCATTTGGTATGCCTAGGGTCAACTGACAGAGAAAATAAAACTTGCCATTCCACTTGGTAAAATACTCTATTACATGGCTTGTCAGTGACGCCTTTATCTCTTCCTACTTCTGCTAGAATCAAAAAAGTAAAGAAAAGAAACAGTGTTCCTTCTTTTTTTCTTTTCTTGGTGCAGGCATGTATTGATTGGTTACGATCTTTCACATAATTTAGAGTTATTGTTATTGTAAAATTGTTGGAAATTTACTTCGACTGTGTCAATTTAGTCAAGGTATTGTTTATTTCTCTTTAACCCTTTGTTTGGATAGATGCAAAATAAGGAGGGAAGTAAAATAAGAAGGAAAAATTTTTTGGTATTTGCAAAATACCTTGTTTGGAAAGAGGGTAAAATAATTTTACACCCGTTTAAGTTCATTTTCACTCCATTTTGGGAGGAAAATGAACAGTGTAATTTTACACTCTCATTTTACCTCTACCCCCTTATTTTACTTCCCCTCTTCCCAAACAAAGCATAAGGTACTGCATCCAGTTTCACTAATCCTTTTTTTCATCTTCAACCGATCAATTCTGCTGGAGTAGTGCTCTTACAGGGAAATGCATATCTCTGAATTCTGCATAATGTTCATGATTTAATTGGCTCATAAACTTATCAAGCAGCATAGGCTATTTAAAATTAGGGGAATAGAAAGAGAGAAGAAAACATTATCGTTTTCGGGGTGGGTGAAGGTATCAAGGGGCATGAAGTTGATTGCCATCTGTGGATCCATTTTACTTGAGAATCTATGGATTGTGTAATGTGTTAGAACACCCGTGTGACAAACTATTAGGCCTTTTACTAGCATTTGTTTTGGAATCAGTTTGATGTCAATTATGCTATAGTTTTATCTATAACACGAATGTTCTCTCCTGAGCCAAATACCTCATTTTTGCAGCATCGTTGTCGAATAGTAGCTCTCCTTTACAACAGCGGGAAAAGATTTATCTTCTGGCTGTTGGATATTACAGAAATGGCGAATATTCAAGGAGCCGACAACTTGTGGAGCAATGCTTGGAGGTCTCTCTCATTTTATCTCTCTCGCATATTTAAACTGCAAATAAATTCTTAAATTAGAACTTGCTGGATTTATTAAACTCAGCAGCTAGATACTGATTCATGGCTTACAAAATAACAACTTATTTGATATGTGACATTTTGTTAAAGGGTTCAGGATAACGCCTTTGTCTTGCCTCTTTTGCGTTTTTGGGGTTTCAGTGAAATGTCTTTGATTTTTATTTAGAATGCTTGGAAGATGTTACTTAATTACTTACCTTGAGCTAAATCGATTTTATTTATTTGGTCCTTTATTTTGAAACTCATATTTTTATAGGTTGCACCTGACTGGAGGCAGGCTCTGGTCCTCAAGAAGACACTTGAAGATAAAATTGCTAAAGGTTTTTCCTATAAATATACTTGAATTTTTCTCATTCTCAACATTAATCTAAATATGTTATCAGTGTATATGAACGAACGAATTCCCATCGCTTTTGTTTGAATGCAGATGGCATTATTGGAATAGGCATCACTGCTACTGCTGTGGGACTCATAGCTGGTGGAATTGCTGCTGCACTGTCTCGCAAGAAATGATAAAATCTTGGTCCCAACAATGTGCAAAAGGATATGCTTCTGTGGCTTTTTTCTCTCTCTTTTCCTTCCTTCTTTTGTAACATAGAAGGACTTTTAAACTAGTCGCATATGGTCAAGTTGTAGCATCACCTGGTTAAAATTCTATACAAATACCTATATATGTTTTGCTTTCTTGAGTTGGATTCATAGACTTACTTTCATATGTAGATTGAGCTCTGAGATATGAAATCATACTGCTTTCTTGTTGAGCTGAATTTTATATTCTTAGAAATGTTGTTCTTTTCATATAAATTTTGAATATTTTGATGGGTCAATCCTGAAAATATTGTTAGAGAACAATACACAAATATTTCTAGTACGAATAAAATAATAATATTTTCATTATTTTTAATATATTTGATAAATTTACTGTTACATCAAATAATACAATAATGATATTTTATTATTTGTTGAAAGTTAACTATTTAGTTTCTCCCTGAGTTTAAATCGGAAAGGAGTTGAAGGATTCAATTGGTTAAGATGTTCAGCAGCCCATTTTCCCAATCCTGAGCATCCATGCTCTTTACAAGCATCAAAAACTCTCATCAGCATAGGGGCAGTGGGATCAAATGGCATCCCCTTCACAAAATCCTCTAGCTCATTCATGCACCGATACCGGCTGAAGATTTCTATCATACATTCATAGTGCTCCAACCGCGGTATTATGCAATATTCCTTGTCCATCGAATGGAAAAACTGGCTAGCTAACTCGACATGACCCTCGAACATGCAAGCAAGCAAAAGACCTTGAATGGTAGTATGGTCTGGCTTAATACCTTCCTCCTGCATCACTCTAAACAATTTGAGTACCTCTTTGCCTCTTCCGTTGTGACAGCATCCCAGTATTATGGAGTTCCAAAGAACCAAATCCCGCGAAGATGTCTCTCTGAAGACTCTCAGAGCAGAAGCAATGTGACGACATTTGCAATACATGTCTACTAGAGCTCCCCTCATCACAATGTCTATTTCGTAGTTGTTTCTAATCATGAACCCATGTATTTGTTTTCCCTGATCAAGAGCAAAAATGTTTGCACAAGCAGCTAATAGAGTTCCGAAGGTGAAGCTATCAGGTTTTGTCTCCCATTGCATCTCTCCAAACATAACCATAGCTTGTTCACTCTGGTGGTGGCGAGCATAGCTAGTTAACAATGCATTCCAGGAAATGCTATCCCGGGATTGACTCATTTGGTAAAACCAAACTCTAGCACTTCTCAAGTTCCCACATTTTCCATACATGTCAAGAAGGGCATTGCCAACAAGGAGGTTAGAACTGAAACCATGTCTATAAATGAACCCATGAACCTGTTTTCCTATTTCGACATCCGAAAGGCCAGCACACACATTCAACAGCAATCTCAAGGTAATTTGGTCAAGGTCTTCAGTTGTCCTGCGCATTGAACAAAAAAATTCCAAGGCCTCATCCCATTGGCAAGAACGAGAGTAACCTGCCAACATAGCATTCCATGAGATCAAACTACGTTCAGGCATCTCTTCGAAAAGTTCTCTTGCCTCTCTTGTTCTCCCACTCATTGCGTAAGCTGACACCATTGATGTCCAAGATATCAAATCTCTCGAACCAGATTGGTCAAAAACCAAGCGAGCACTCTCTATTTTCCCACAGCTAGCATACATTTTACTTAGAGAACATGAAACAGCCTCATTTTCGTCAAAGTTTGCCTTGATTGCAACTCCATGAATCTGCATGCCCTCCTGGATTGCATGCATAACTGAACAAGCAATGAGTGCATTAGAAAAGGTAAAACTTAATGGCCTAACATTTGTATTAAACATCTTAAAAAACATAGCCACCGCCTCCCCTTCATTGCCTGCCTCGAGATACCTCCTAACGATCACATTCCAAGTAACATCATTAGCATTCTCAATCTCATCAAACATCAACCTCGCTTCACTCATAGCCTTGCACTTGCCATACACATCAACAAGTGCACTTCCCAAAATCACATTACTATAAAATCCATATTTCACTATAAGCCCATGAATTTGCCCTGAAAAAGAAAGCGCCAAAGCATCACTACAAGACCCCAAAACACTAGCAAAGGTAATCTCATTAGCAACGACTCCTTCCCTTCTCATATCCTTAAACAAATCCAACGCTTTCTCAGAGCTCCCACATTGTGAATAAGCTCTAATAATTGCATTCCAAGACCCACCATCTCTCTCAGGCATTTCATCAAACAGTCCTTTTGCATCCGCCAAACAACCACATTTCCCATAAGTCTCTATGGCACGATTCAAAAGATAAATTGGTGGCCTTGGAGAGAATGTTACCAAATGGGATTCAACTTTTCGAGCCTCCACAATTGCAAGGCTTGAAGAGCAAAGCTGGATGAGATGGGCATAGAGAGAATAATCGACAGGGAAAGGAGATGAAAAGAGAATTGAAATGGCTTTTTGGAGACGATTGGCTTTGAGATGGCTGAGGATGACGGTTGTTAAGGCTTTGGCGGTTTTGGGTTCGGCTTTGGACTTGACGGTTTTGTCAGAGAGAAGCCGATTCAGTACAGAAGAAGCAGCGCTCATAGCTATACTGCAGCGCCAATTTGCATTAATCCCAAAATCGAAGTTTATAAATCAAGTCAAAGTTTTTTACATATGAATATGAATAAAATAAAATATTTATGTACTCCAAAAAAAAAAAGTACTACAAATTTTTCTTTTTTTTGAAAAAAAAATAGGAAATTTAGATATTACTAGTTTAAACTTGTAGCATTTGCCTTTTTTTTTTTCTTTAAGCATTTTAGAAAAATTTCTGTGGTTATATATATTTGGTATATTCTAGTGTTTGTTTGGTTATAGGAATCGTTAAACCAAAACCTCAAACAAGTGTGTTCCCTCAGTAACTAATCATGAGTGTTCAAACCCCACAACTTGCTTGCCCTCTGTTTGTCAAATTAAAGACAGTTTATGTATTATCAGTAATACGGGGATAGAGAAGGAGAAGTGAGACTCACGGCCAATAATTATGTAGTGAAGAAGGTCCATATCTTTTTCCATATTGAAGCTTCATCCGGATGCTCCAAATCACCGTCGTCGTCGTTGTAGTTCTCTTCGTCCTCCTCATGGATCGTACTGCCATTCTCATTTTCATCCTCCAATTCTGTTGTGCCAATATTGCTTCCCTGCGCAACTCAGCAATCTCAACTGTTGTGACCTTCAACAAGTCCTTCTCTCACCCCATCTTCGTCATATCAGACAATGATTTCTTGGCAGAAGTTGCTCCTGCACTGATCACAAATGAGTAAAGAGAAAAATTATCAGATATGCCTTTCTTCCTTGCATAAAACATATCCAGCATAAATCAAATTTATCATGTCACAAATTGTTAAAACTAATATGCAAATGCAATCAAGAATACTCCACTGAAAACTCATTTAGGATAACTCTTTGGATTGAAATGGAAGAAACGTGGAGATTCATCTTTGATTTTGTTTCTTCTGTAGCAATGGTTACTTCGACGATTTATCGGCGATTCAACTTGTCTCTTTCTTTATGTAAGTCAGAAATGGATGGCAGAGACATAAACAAACACAGTTCTCTATTTTATTCAAATTATGTCCTAATATTTGTCCAAAGAAACCTAATGGACACTTTTAGTCAGAAATGAATCACGCAGCCAATGCATGATCAGTCGGAAACTCAGAGAGAACTTGACAGTACAAAGCTCATTTAGAACAAATTGTCACTATGTTGTCCAATGAAAGGCGGAAAACTAAAAAAGGAATGCAGTTCCATTGGACATCTCAGTTCGAAAATAACTCAATGAAAGGCGTAATATGCCATTTGCTTGATAAAAATAAAAGTTAAATTAGCTGGAATCTAATGGACACATCATCACAAGGTTAATTTAGGTATTATAATTTCTTCTCTCTCCTCTGACCACACCATTTTCCATCTACTTAAACGTGAAAATGTGTAAATTTCGGAAAAAAAAGCAACTTGCTATAATGGAAGCATAATTTAAGCATATCTTAATATAATTTCCAATATATAGAGACAAGCGTATTAATTTACACATTTTATAAGGATAAAATTTTTTTTTTTTCCCTTTGATAAAATTTGAATAATAAAATTAAAATTTTTATATATTTACCAAATTTTATAGTTTGGTTGAGAAACTATAGATAAAGATCCATGAAACTAATAATTTCATCATAATCTCAATTCACCGTTTTAGGAGATGTAGAATTTTTAAATTTCATCATTTGTGTTGATAATGAAATTGAAACCTCTTCCCTCAAAAAAAAATAAAAAATAAAAAGTAAGCCTCTTAATTTTATTTCAAATATTCTATTCAATTTCAGGAATTTGGTTTTTCAACCAAACAATAAAAAAATGTGAAATTCTATCTATCAATCTAGATGAGTGCTATAAAATTGGAGGATCACAAAAATGTAAAGACTACTTCAATTAATTATTGAAAATAAAGGTCCTGACTAATGTAATACGCTATAAAACAAGGACTAAATAGTAAATAGTAAGTAACCCAAAACGAAATTGCATAAATATGCAATGCCACCCAATTCTTATTTTTGCAAATTGTGAACTTGGCCTTTGTTTATTAGTTTCCATAAAGCAGCCTTGGCTTCTTCTAATGTTTCAACCGCATGCCCTTCTTCAAATGATAGCCTCTGTATGTTGAACTAAAAACGGTGGAAGAAACCATAGAATCACCAGCCAGCTCCAGAACATTCAATGACGAACATGGAAAGAAAAGTTCAATGATGGTATTACCTGTGCACCTTGACGGACCCGGATATCAATTCCTTTGCTGTCTATTGATATAAGAGCAGCATCGTCTATTTCTGCTTCGGTGGACAAGAGCTCTTTAAGTGGCTTTGAGAAGATTGCATTAAGTTCCTGTAACAAATCCAGATTACCTTGTATCAAAAGAGTTATCATATTCATAAGGAACTAAGATGAAAACTGAATTATACTATCAATTCACCTCTCCTGAACAAGCTTATAAACAAAACTGAAAAAGAAAATACTAGTAAATCTTTTCCATGATCTGATCATTCATAACAGAAGACAGTCTAAATGAATTCATTCACCCAAACGAGGGGCGAAGAATACCACAATTTCCATTAAATATTGTTTCTATTAAAACTACCAGCAATTTTCAAGCTCACCTTGAGATTTTGCTCGCCTCCATCAACTGCAATTTTATCAGGCTTAAGGGCCTCATACTCCTTAACATCAACCCAAGCAACAGTGCCAAAGCCTCCAATGAAATATATGTCACTAGCAAAATAAGAGCATGTAATATGAGATTTAAAAGTTTAGTGTGGTTTAATAACAGATTAACGTAAAACGAAGAAATGTGGGTGCAACCAACACACTGTTGACCAGGCATGTTGGTTAGTGCTCAATTCACCGAAGTCAACAAATAGGATAAAGTATAACACTGTGTTTCCATCTCAAGAATATCTTCTATCTTGTAGTTCTACAAGTTTGTAGTTGCACAATAAATTCACACTCAACTAAAAATACATAAGATAAAACAGAATAAAGTTTAAGGTACTGCTACTTCCAAGTCTGTATCTGTCTGTGTTTGTGTGTATATAAAGTAATGTTATTTGGTTGTTTACGTGTAGAATTAACTTCATTGTAACACATATCAACTTCATTAGAAAAATGACATGTACAAATAAAAATGCCTTTAACTCATTAGAATTAACTTCATTAAAAAAATGCCTGTAACTCATGAGTCATATCAACCTCTTTCTAGGCTTTCCTCAACCAACCACAAAATCGTTTGAATATTTGTCAGCAGTCCATGCTTTATCCTACAAGGGGACCAAAGTCATCCCCTAAGCATGCCAACAAAATAAGAGTTCTCGAAAGCTCTTACATGCAAAAACAAAAATATTAAAAAGTAACACACTGGTTATATTTTCATGTAATTTTTCCCTTTCGCTTATAGTGCTTCCACCATTGATGAACACATGGCACACAGTAAAATAACCAAAATATGTGAGGGGAGAAGAAATCTGTCATCCCTCAAATCAAAGGAAGAAATGGGAATGGCACTCAATCAAGCAAACATGCACCAGAAACAAACCTTATGTTCTTCATCCTAAAGTAATAGAAATTCCCCCATTGTTGCGAAGGCCCTTGTTGATGTTTTGCAATGTACTGCTTATGAGCCCACTCCTAATAGCAACACAACAAGATATTTTATTTGAATATACCAATAACCAGAACATCCTTTAAACAAGACAATAATAGTAAAAGCATTACGAAAATTCATATTTCAGCATGACATGGTGTAAACATAAATGTATAAAGAAATTTTGCATCATCTCAACAATATACAATGGGTTGGTAGATATACAGGTGTGGAACAACCACAGAACCAATAATTTAGTCAGAAGGCTGAGAAGAAGCCGTAGATAGAAAAGAGGGAGAAAAAGAAAAGGCATCTCATTTTTCAAAAGATGCAAAAAAGAAAAAAGATCAAAGAGACCCTTTTAGACCCTATACCACAAAATCAAAATGGATTTTGTGTTTCTTGACTGTTCACACACATTCAAAATGGAGGGAAATCAATTTCTAACAGTATCATAACCATGCGAGGAAAACAATATAACCATATTTAAATATTCTAAATATTCAACTGCATTTAAAATGAAGAAAAACAGTTCAAAATTGAAATCTTAACTTTGCAGGGAATAAAGCAGACCTATATTATAAGGATACAGGTACAAAAACATAAGCACATGAAATGAAGACAGATAGATAACCACCTGTTGATTTTCTGGAAGTGGAAAGACATCACCAAAGATTGTTACCCTAGCATTTGACAAGCCACTCCATCCAGGTATCTACAAAATCCAACTGTCAATACAATTTAAATGGAGAATGACAACCTCCAAGAGTTAAATGATCATGTAGTTAACCTGCACAACGAGCGTGCATCTAGGGTCTGCTAACAAATTTCGTGTGTGGATAGCCAATGGAGAAAATGAAAATATTGGATCTGCACGACAAGCAAAAGCCAACCATGTCAGACTATCCAATGCATGATTAATGTCTAATATGAAAATTATGAGCTAAATACCACCCTAATACAACCAAAGCCATATTAATAAGGTTCTTACACATGTCAAATGTTTTAGCCAAACAAGATAATTGATTTGAAATTTAAAAATAATAAAGACCTAGATGGGAAAGTTCTTATAATCAATAGAAATTCACAAGCATAAGAATTTAGAAATCCCACTATATCGCATAATCTCACGTCAAATTTTCTCAGGAAGCGGAGAAAAATTACATTGATCAAAAGAGTAATTAAAAGTTTGGAACTTACGGCCCATTGGATCTGGTGCAAAGTCAACCAAAGAACCAAATGGATATCCTTCTCTCCTATGATGCATTCGAGACATGACAGTGCATAGATGAGCAAATCGGGCCTTAATTACAAAGCAAGATAGATTTAGAACTATTATATCGAGCTGAACTATACCAGTTAAACATATTGTAGGAGATGTTTAAACATGAGATCAAAGAATAGCCCTCACCTGCTCCATCAAATTGCGGACTGCCAAGGCTGGTCGAGGTAATCCATGAGCTGAGGTTGCACTTTGCACTCCACCTGAAATTGGAGTTCTAAAAAGCCCAGCTCTGGTTCCCCCGACTGCCAACGGTGTCTCAAACTTCACCATTTTCTCTGAATCCTTTTCATTATTATCCTTCATAGATTGAAAAATGCAATTAATACCAACCAGAAGAAGCCACATAGAAAGAAAATGCTCTGAATAGCATAAAAGCAAGTATTAAATTATCATATGACATAGCAAAACTACACCTGATTTTTACTTTTTAGTATCTTAACTCTTAGGGGGTATCGGACCAGTTCAGCATTCCACATGTTGCCACTGCCTCCTATTTTACTTATACAGATAGATCATAATCCTTCGAGGAGATAATAATTGTTTAACATCAGGAACTTCAAATTGTTATATGATGTGCTAACAACATTAAGAGCTTGTTTGGAACAAATGGTATTAAAATTTCATGGAATTCATTAAGAAAATCCACACTTTCACATTTGACATAAATGGAATTTTGAATTCTCAAATTTGTAATTCTATGATATAGTTGTGCTTGAACCAAATCATGTCGAAATTGATAGAATTTGCATAGGAAATCCAAATCGAACATGGTTACAAGCTACTAAAGCTAATCAGTTCAAAGTAAAAATTGGTAAAGCAAAATATTTCAAATAAATTCTATAATTAATCCAAACCTGAAAAGGAAAAATATGGATAAAACAAAACAAAACAAAACAAAATAAAATAATAACCTGAGAGAAAAAAAGAGAATCATCATCAGAAAGAAAGCTAAATCCATTATCCAAAGGCCTGTGATCTTCTCCTTCCCCACCTGATAGCTCACGTGCAAGAGCCTGAGTCCGAAGGACAGGAAAACGAACAGTTTCAGGAAATTTGAGAGACCCAATTCGCTTATTTGATAGGTAGATTATGTCAGAAGAAGAAGAAGAAGAAGAAGAGGAAGAAGCATATGAAGAAGATGAGGAGTTGATAATTGCGAATGTTTCAGGGAATCTAGAGACGAACATTGAACTCGAAATAGATTCCATTATTATTCAGCAGATAGACAGAGATATGAGAAGAGAACAGAAGAGAAGGGTTTTGAAGGGGGTTTGATGCCAGAGACAGGAGTGAGGTTCTGTAAGAAAGCAAACGCACAAATATATTTATATTTTCATATTATTTGAAATCCATAATACTTGCAATTGCATCTTCTCATTCCGGTTCAGCCCTAATACCAATATTCCTTAACTATTTAGTATTTAAGTTTTGCTAGAAATTAATAATCACATTCCTACGCAATCACTTATTCGCCCTTATTTATCTATCGAGAAAATTATAATTATATCCATATATTTTAATTAAATTAATTATTTTATTTTTATATTTTAAAAAATAAATTATTATACACTCATAATTTAAGTTTATTGCATTAACATATGCTTTTGTTTATTTTTTTCATTTTCAGATAATAATTTAATAAAATATTTAACTGTCTAATGAGACAGAATGAATGGAACGAATCTAATCTATGTATAATAGTATATTTTCTAAAATATAAAAATAAAATAATTAATTTAGTTAAAATACAGAGATATAATTATAATTTTCCCCTATCTCTATAATATTTTCATAAAAAATATTATATTTTGGGTTTAATATTTAATTAAATTGATTAAATTATTTGTTTATCAAAATTAATAAAGATTAGTGCAGAGATTATTTCAAGAAATTAAAAATAATAATTTTAAATAGAAAGTGTATTTTAAGATAGTTTCTTTTATCTTTATTCACCTCATAGCTGAATTGTACCGACTAAATTTATTTGGTAAGTATTTTAAAATTTGTACATGTATTGACAATAAATACATTTAAAAATTTAGTTAATAAAAATTATTTTACTCCTTTTTACCCTCAATTCATTAAGATATTAATTAAAATATTTCATTCAATAAATAATAATAAAGATTATTATAGAAAAATAAATAGTCTACATATCTAAATTTAAAACCTTAAAAACGTTTTGAAGTATAAAGAAATAACAAGCAAACAAAACAAAAGGAAGGGATATATATTTTACGATACTAATCAAAATTTTCTCGTTTCATTTTATTTGATTTAAGGAAAAAAAAGTCTTAAAAAAAGGAAAATTTTAAGTATTACGGGAACAAGACGAATATATATACTACGATATTTTTTTTTTTTGTATTCAACTGTTAACACTGCATTAATCAAACACTTGCTGAACAACAAAGAAAAACCAGAAACAGAGAACCCCTTTATAAGTTCTGCAACAGCAAAAATTAAGTACAGGAACAAATACAGAAAACAGCACGACGATTTATACTCTGGAGTTAATCTGAAGTGGCAAGGGCCGACTGCAATACATCTTCAAGATACTTTTCAGCAGCAGCGTACTGTCTTTTCTTATCCTCTATTGCTAAAGCAGCTAAAGTTTTATCCTGAAGTAATGTACAGTTAGTTAATAAAAGAATTTAAAAATCTTCTATCTTGACATTATAAAAGAAAGATGAATGACAACAATTTTTATATTGTAAATTGCAGATTTACCGGAGGCAAGTCTTGGTAACTTCTTAAAGCATCCATGATGGGCTTTGTTTTCTTCTCCAACTCTTTTCTGTGTTCAGCCATTTCAACAAGCACTCCATGGCTGATCTCTGGTGTGTAGCCCACACGATTAAGAACTGCCTGCTCAGAGAACAATTCATTGCAGACCATAATAAGAAAACATCCACAGAAAAGCAAGGAGGTAATACATTTAAATTATTACCATGTAAATGGCCTTAATAAGAAAATCAAAGTACATTGAAACTTCATCTGAATTCTTATCATCATTTAGTGTTTATCAAAAAATACAGCATCTCACTCAATGGCGATTCAGATAGATTTCTTTTCACTGAATTCTGTCTCAGGTGTAAGACATACCAGTATCCCGTATTTTTTAATTTACTAGTATTGATGTTTTGTAATTGTTTCATATATATATATATATATATATATATATATATATATTCCATTGTAGCCATTATTTCAATTTGGACTCATGATTTTATAGAATTTAGCCTTGTCCATTAGATACTATTCAACCAAGAGTGTTCACAATATGTTAATGTACCTATAAATCTCCTAGCTTGACTTCAACTCATTCTCACAAAACACTAATTGTTCACTAAAATTCTTGTCATAAAAATCCATACAAAATATTGAAGTACAGTTATAAAAAGGCAATTATAGGAAAACTCTCCTTTAACGATGATGACAACTGTTCATATTTTATACAACAACAATATATATCCTCTAAATATTCATAGGTGTGCAAAATCTCTTTCTTTTTTCCTTTTTTTACCTTTTCAAACAAATGTACAGTTTGAGTTCTTTCAAAACCATCAGTCCTTTCTTGATTTCCTGATAACAGCTATTAAAAAATGCATTCTCTTTCAAATTTCTAGTTAAATAAGCTCAATTTTTCCTTACGAACAAACGTAATTCCCTGCTCAGGGGCAAACATTCTTCGATAGACAAAATAGCAATTTGACTAAGACATGCAGATTTTTCCCAGAAAGAAAAAAATAAATAAAGGAAAATGAGAAAACATATCAAGACAAAACTTTATAGCTTTGAAACCTTCAAACTAGCCAAGCAAGAGAGAGGAATTGAATCTCCAAAAACATAATATAATCTCACACTCCCTTTGCTTTTCAACAACTAAATCATTTAATGTGAACATGTTACAGTGTCAGAATAGCTAACATTTAAGAGCAGTTGTGGTAAACAAAAAGTAACCAACAGAACCATTTAATGGTAGTGCAAATCTTTTACTTAATATTCCTTTCACCAACAATGAGTGTCCATTTAGCTATTTTGAGATGTCGCAAAATGAATGTCCACTTTCCCTTTTAAGTTAAAAGTCAACAAGTTAAAAAATTGTTTTCTCAATAATACTCTTCAAAAGATTCACTAAACTCGGTGTCATTTTCCCTCTAAAAAAATTATTGAGAGAAAATTTGGTAAAATAATGAAAATAACCCTTTCAAATGACTTCTCTTGATCTCCATTCCAAGATAGTCAGTACAGGACAAAAGGAGCATATAGATACTCAAAGAACCTGACCAAGGACATGGTAGCTGACCTTTAAATATTAGCACTATAACTTAAGTTTCTATCCGGGCAATGATAACAATTAACAAATGATAGATACCTTGTAGTTGGAATACTGTTGCAGATATTGACGCTCCTTCGATGCCATAATTGCCAAATTTGTCTTCCAGTTTTCCATTTGAGCTTCACTGGGAGCTACATCATCCTCAAGTTGTGCAAGTGTTCTAACAAAGCATATTCAGAAAATATGATAATATGCTTGAAAGGGAACCCAAAGTTACATATAATAATTTACCTTTTTAGATAGGTAAGCCTTGCTATTGCCTTCCGGGTATAATCAAGAAGAATTTTAGACTCCTTCTGTGCTTTAGCTCTCTTTTCCTCCACTCCAGTCTTCCTTAAGGAAATATCCCCCATTGCTACGAGAAAACTGTACAAAATTGTCCAGTTAAAACCACAAACAGCAAAACAAAACAATAGAAAATAGAATTGAAGAGGCAGACTAAAAACACACCTACTTAGTTCAGTATCTCTTATGTTCAACAAGTTTGCCACATTTGCAAGAACTTGAGCTGAACCAACTACATTTGAAGGCAAACCCTCTTGTGCTAATCCAACACCCTCCAATATCTCTCTAATCCTTGCAGCTATAGCCATGAAATCAACCAAATAATTGTTTCACAACTCTAAAAAGCATAAATAGCTATATCTTATAAATTGTAAATAGCCAAATAATTATAATAAACAAAAAAATAAGAATCATAATAGATCAAACAAATCCCACAGCAGATTAAATGCAAAAAGGCATGAATTGACGAGGAAAAAAAAAAAGAAGCTTGAACATTAGAAATACCCGAATCATTACAGTAAAGAGGGGAAAAAAACAAAGTTAAATATTTCATAACAAATGAAACGGAAACCATAACAGATCAATTGTCAAATACACGAATCATAAAACAAAAATGTAATCTAACATAAGAATATATGATAACCCTAACAAATCATTAGAAAAACAACAAAAGACAGACCTTGGGCACGATACTCAGTGGCCTTCAAGCGGAAATCGTTAGCGAGAATATTAGCAGCCTGCGTCTTGGCTTGAGAAACAGAAGCCAAATTGTACAAATGAGCAATGCTTCGAGAAGTATATTCAAATTCAGGAATCTCTTTTCCAGCAGCATCAAATTGAGAGGAGAGCCAAGTTTTCACCTCTGCAACTTTAGCACCATCGCTGCCGCTTTTCGCTTCAGTTACTGGAGTATCAACCCCAGAAATTATATCGCTCATTTGATTCTTTTTGAATTTGCCAACCGGAGTTTCTGTTTCGGATTCGGATGGGAAAGAGAATTAAAGAGCTGCTTTCTCTGCCGTTGGAACCTTGGACATGTAAAACGAATTCTTTCTGTCAGCAAAACGACCGTGTTTTGATTAAACTATGGTCTACGGATTATTAGCAATTTAACTGTGGATTTTTTAAATGCAATTTTAGCGCCTAACAATATAAAATATTAAAATAACAAATAAATAAATATATAGTATTATGTTTCTTTGACGTACTCTTTTCCATAATGTTTATGTTAATCTATACCTCATTAAACAATAAAAGCTATTTTACAGGTAATTTGTAGGAAACATGCAGTTAATTTTCAATATTTGGTAGGGACACACGTTACAATATAGCTCAGTAATAAATGCATATACGAACCGGCAATTGATTCAGATTTGAATCCCTTATCCTTCAATACTCAAAAAAAAAATTCCATAAGAACAAATTTTTCTGTCCGGTCAACCCCTGTTTTACAACTTTTTAGCATTTTGACTATAGTCAAAATTTTATCCCTATTGATTGCAGTGTTTAATTAAAGATATTTTATAAAATGTTAAATAATCTAATTTTTAGTGCTTCACAAAAATTAATTAAATATTGTTAACAAATCATATTTATTATTTTTTTTCAGAATTCAATTAATTAAACGATTAATATTCTTTTATATTATTTTAAATTAATCAATTATTTTTATCCAACATTTTTCATTGGGCTATAAGAGTTAACATCCGCTCAAAACGTACCCTTACAACCGTGTTTTTACACATAGGAACCTAAGCTGGCAAAAACTAGAAGCAGAAAGAAGAGTTCACGGGTGTACGAGTAATCTGGTAGAAAAATTAACAACAAACTGTGGCATGAAGACGACCTAACAGAGACAGAGACAACCCCACATTGGTTATCATATATATGATCGGGTTGCGTCAATCTCTGGCCCCTAACAAATTCATAATTTGTCTATTTAAGATGTTTGGCGGGGGCATACAAATACGGATCATCTCTCCATTTCTCATTGGTACGATAGAGTACTATTAACTTATTAAGGTTTAATTATGTGAAAATAAAAATAAAAATTTTTGAAGCTCAAAATGGATAAATAAAAGTTTAGTGATTTAATTTTAATTGAAATAAAGGAAATCTCAATCAAATTCAATGCGAATTTAATATGTGTGATTCTTCCCCTCTATTTTTTTTTAAGAGAAATAATGATATATTCATTGCCTCCAAGAAAAATAATTCAAAAGACAAACATTAGCTTGTCTTCCAACCCACTTTAAAAAAAATATCAAACCTAGAGGATAATATTACTTTATAGTCAGTAATCATGACACCAAACTCAAAATGATTAGTATCAATTGATCATAAGAAAAAAATACAATCTCAAAATAAAAATAAATATTGAGAATTGACACGATCGGTAAATATATTATCTTACTTGTTATTTCTGTTTCATAATATTTATTATATTTGATAAAATAATTTATTTTAAAATAATTATTACTTTTATAGTTTTAAAAAGTAATAAATAATAATAAATTATTTTCTACTCAATGATTAGACCTAACACATAATCAATCTTTTTTTTTTGAAAATGTATTGCTTTATTATTATTATTTATTTATTTATTGAAAGGTTCAATGGACCGAAAAAATAAAATTAATTATATAAGAGAATAACTCTCTTAATAACTCGTTATATCAGTAAAAACTCCTATAGTCGAGAGGATTGTAACTAAAAACCTCTCGCTGCTCATACGAACAATTAGACTATATTTATTCATTATATTAAAGTTTGGTAATTATTTTTTATAGTTAAACGAATAAGGCATACTTGATTAACTAATAAGTGATTCCAACTACTTCCTTTTATACTAAACTATAATATAATTGTGCTTGCTTTGCTTCTAATTTCCAAATCACATTAAAAACAAATCATAGATCATTTGGTTAGCACATGCTAAAATTAATAAAATAAAGAAAAAAAATAGAACATAGAAATAGATGAAGATTGGTCCAACCAACCTCTTAAACGACGTGAGCTATTATTTGTTAGACGACAAATTGATTGAAAGAAGTGAATGAATTTAATCTCGAGCAATATGAATGCTTTAATTCGAAGGTTCTCTTTTAAATTCAATGGAGAGCTATGGTAGAAAGTGACAATAGATCAATTTAGGTTGACGATGACAGTGTTTTTTTTTTATTGAATCACAGTTTGGATAAATTGAAAACATAATTATTAATAATTGGATGAGAGTTTAGACAACAATATGAGAAAGAAGAGGTTAGCATATAAAATTATATTCATTTTGCTAATCTAACCATTTGTTGGTTATATTTATGTAAAATAATATATAATTTTTTTTTTATCATGCATGGATATGAAATCAATTTTTTTTTATTTTTTAAAAATATGAGAAAGAAGAAATAAAAAACTTGAAGTAAAATTACCAAAAACTTTTGTTAGATTGCAAGTTTCAATTCCCAATTCAAATCAATTCACTTGGTAGAAATGATTGCGATGTAGAAAACACAATTAGGCATGCTTTTCCAAACTGACTTTGAAAGAGACTATTTTGAATAAGATAAAAATCCTTCTGGCAATTGCCAAAATTTTTATTTTTATTTTAAATTCATGATTTTCCGTGCTTAAAAAAAAAAGAAAATAGTTTTATTTGGCTAAATTAATATCCAATAAAAATTAATTTTGTAGAAATTGGCAAGTTTTTCTGCAACTTATATTTTGAAGTATTTGAAAAACTCATATTATAAATAATGTAAAAGAAAAAATATTTATAAAAAAATACAATTTCTTAATTATTTCGTACCATAATGTGATGGACCCCAACTTAGAAAGACAAAAATTGTATTCTAAAATTGTCCATGTAAGAAAATATATAATGGAAAAATAAATCCAATTTAAATATCTAATATATTACAATAAAAAACATAGGTTGAAGTATTAAATAAAGGAAAATTTACCTTAGAAACATCCCAATGTGGGAAGGACTGCCCATAACTAACTAACATGTCTTTTGATTCAAATTTTGCACTATTTCTGACAATTCTACTTCCATAATTTTATTCTAAATAAATAAATAAAATAACTGTCACCCAAAATAAAATATTATTCATATCCATCTTCTTCCCTACCCAACTTCCTTGAAAGGGCTTTCTTGCCAACTGATACCCTCTCTCTCTCTCTAGCGTCCAAACTCCAACATGCTCCAACTTCTGCCTCTTTTTATCTTTTTATCTCTAAAAAGCAACAAAAAAACAATCTCTTCAAAAAGGGTACATTCATAAATACAAAAAACACAACACCAAATCAAAAAGTTAAAAACTTTGATAAATTACAAAGTTGAAAGAACCAAAATCCGCGCAAAAACCATCTTCATCAACAAACCACACAATCCCCAAAGCAAACCACCAAAGTTAAGGAAAAAAGAAGACGCAGGAGCAAAAGAACAGTCCAGAGGCAAAGACTTATCCATATTTTCTTGATTTCTCTCCATTCATGGGCTGTTCTGCTTCAAGACCCAATACTGTTCTCTCCAAGAACAAAAACAACAATGACCCTCTTGAAGAAAACCCTTCTTTAGATTACTCCTTTTTAACTACTTCTTCACAACATTCTGCGTCTCCTATGCCTAGAGCTCTTTCTCTTCAAACCCCTCTTGTTCATCATCCGCCTTCAAGAAAAGGTGATTCTCACCATCTTGTTTCTCTTACTTCTACTACTTATGGCTCTCTTCTCCTTATTGAACCCATAACTCATCCCAAATTCCCTGATCAGACTCAATCACCATCAAAATCCACCATAAACAGTAATAAAACCCTGATTCCAGCTGACCCAGGCGAGTCTCTTTTTCCTGACTCCGTCATCAACACTTGGGAGCTAATGGACGGTCTAGATGAGTTGGATTTCGACATGGGTAATTCTAATTCGAACAAAAAATCATCAATATCTGATGATTACGTTCTAATTTCCCCCAAATCCAACTCATTTCACCATCTGGGTTTTGATGAGTCTGTTAAAAAGCTTAATGATTCTTTTGATTTTGTCAAATCTGAAGAAATAGATGTCGATAAATCGTTTTCATTGTCAAAGCCTTTATGGAAGCATTTATCAGAGGAATCCTTTCTTTCTAATATGGATCCAAATGTTGTTTCCAGTTACAGGCGTGCATTATCATCAAGGCAATTAGGATACACTAGAGAATCCAAAAGTATAAAATCAGTTGGTTCTAGTCCCATCAATTCTTCATTCAAGAATGGGTTCATTTTCCAAGATAACAAAATTGTTCTATATTATACAAGTTTGAGAGGAATTAGAAAAACTTATGAGGATTGTTGTGCAGTAAGAATGATATTCAGGGGTTCTCGAGTTCCAGTCGATGAAAGAGACATTTCAATGGATTCTTCATATAGAAAAGAGTTGCAGAGTATGCTTAAAGGGAAAGCTATGAGCTTGCCACAAGTTTTTATAAGAGGAAACCATATCGGTGGAGTAGAAGAGATAAAGCAGTTAAATGAAACAGGTGAATTAGCTAAACTTTTAGAAGGATTTCCTGTTAAAGATCCAAAATTTGTATGTGAAAGCTGTGGAGATGCAAGATTTCTGCCATGTCCAAACTGTAATGGAAGTAGAAAGGTTTTTGATATGGAGGAGGAGAAGCTGAGGAGATGTCAAGATTGCAATGAAAATGGATTGATTCGCTGCCCTTGTTGCTCATGACTAATCGGTGGTGTTTATATGTCTTAATTACTAGTTTTCTGATTAATTACTAATGCTATTGAGATATTGTGTATTTTGATTTTATTGTGTTATATTTGTTAAACTGTTGAATATGTATGTGTAATGTCTGTTGTTCATTGTCTCTTTGAACAGGTTGGAATAGAAAAATAAAGGAAAATAAGTAGTTTTTTATGATTTTTGTTCATTAAGCTTGTTTGCAATGATTGTTTTCCTTCTCGCAGTTTTGGAAATTAAAGTTTTCTTCTTCTCTTTTATGGGTGTTTTTTTTTCTTTCTCAAATTAGATTAGCCGCGTTGCTATTGTAGTTTTATTTATTTAATCTTTAATTTTATTTATATATTTTAAGAAAATATTTTATTCATATAAAATTGCATGCCTTCATTTTATTTATAAAATTGCAAGTCTTAACATTTTCGTAACTTGACCTACTGAACTATAAGTAAACAATGATAATTTGATAAATGAAAGAAAAACAAAAAGAAAATAAAAATAAAGAAAGAAAGTTGAACCCGGTAGAAGAACGTTGCAAAAGGAGCAGAAAAGTGTCTAGGAATGCCAAAACAATGACCTGTTTTATTGTTTAAAAAAATAACTCAAGGGCTGTTTAAATTCATAGTTTTAGATTTTTTTTCTTGCACTTATAGTTAATAGACATATCCATAAAATTATTTTTTTTAAAAGAATGTATTTTTTTATTTATTTGGTTTAAGAGGTCGAGCTCGACTTCAGATTCAATTTCAATTTAAAAAATTTTAAACTAGAGCTCAACTCGAGGTTCGAGTTAATTTAAAATAATATTATATATATTTATATTATATATAAATTCGACAATGTTTGACCAACTTTTAAATTGAATATATATATATATAAATTTGACAATGCTTCACAAGATTGACGAATTTTTCAAATTGAAAATTATTAGACTCAAGCTCAGTTTGTTTAGCAAACAAACCATGTTCAAGCTCAAATTTAGACTCGATTTTAGCCAAATTTTTTTTGAGCTTCAAGTTCAAATAGCTCGCTGACAGACTCAATTCATTTACACCTTTAATCTGGTTGCGTGATTTCTTTTAACAAAAATTATTCTTGGTGTTGTTTTTCTTTATTGGCAGGTAGTAATTTTATAAATAAGATCATTATGCAGCTAAGCTGTTTCTTTCCTTGGCAACTTTATTTGATGAACTAGCAACATAGATGCTTTATTTGATTTCTTTTGTTTTTCTACTTTCAATTTTATATAAAATATATAGTTCTAATTAAAACATTAAACTTTCCCAAAACAAAATAAAAAATATTACACTTTGAAACTTTAAGTTCTTAAAAATTCCAGTCAAGGCTTACAAATTATATTAATTTGTATGCAACAAAAGAAAGTTACTAAATTAGATAATTGAAGCAACTAATAGGTAGTATGAACCTTTGATACAGAGAAATTTGGGACTTCTATTTATATTTATGGAAATATAGAAAAATGATATATGAAATATATTATATTTCTTTTTAGTTTGATAGATGGTTTTGAGGTTATAAAAATCTTATTAGGTGCGGTGTTATTAAGTGCAGTTGCTCATGATGCAAGTAACTAAATGTATCCTATCACTTGACTGTGGTTGAAAGAGAGACGCATCCAATCTGGAAGTGGTTTTTGTCATTGTTCTTTGTTGATGCGGGAATCAGACTCACCATCATATAAAAGATTAAGTTGATAGAAAGAAACTTTCGGAATAAAAGATTCTGAGAAATGGAATGATGAGGTTGGGCCAAAAATTAAACGGAGGATTGAAGCAAATAAAGTTGGAACTTCATGTTGCGTACCATGGCCATCCGATGGTAACCTCTTCCAAGTCTAAATGGGTGAGCATGCATATGTAGTTTCTCTATATGATATGACATGCTCTTGCAGATCGTGGCAATTATCTGGAGTTCCCTGTTCTCATACCATTTCTTGCATCCATTATTCGAGGCATGATTTGCTTCATTATGTTGATATTTCACTCAAGAAGGAGAGTTACAACAAAACATGAGTATAGCCTTGTTCCACTTGGAGGTCAAGACACACAGCCTGTAGTCTTTGATGCTCCCAGTTTACCACCTGAGTATAAAAAAAAAACCGGGAAGAGTGAGAAAAATAGGATTAGGGATGCTGATGAGGAACCAAAATAGCAGATGCGTTGCCAACACTGCTAGGACTATGGACGTAACAAAGAGGCTGTCCCGAAAAAGATCGCCCTCCTGCTCCAAAACCCATCAGGATCTTAAAATGATTTTACCTATTGCAGTACTGCATTGATTAATCAGGGTATTTATTGATGCATCAGAGTGACTTAACATCTGAGAGAGCAAAAACAGACAAAACAAATGGTGCTACACCTATAACAGATGGACCCTCAAGACCTGTGACAAGAAAGGAGATGAGACAGGTTCCATTTGTGTATTTTCTATGGCTGAGTTTGTGTTATTGAATAATGGACATTTAATTTGATGCACTAATTGTGTTTATTAATGGATGCAAATGGTTAATTTTAAATTAACTTTTATCAGCTTAAACAGGGTATGGAGTCATAAATTTTTCTGAGACAGGGACTATTTATGCAAGGGCTAGATGAGTTATTAAAGTTCTATTAGATGAGTCATAAATCAATATATTAGATTTTTCCAAAAAAATCATATTGATTTTGAAAAATTTAAACTATATTGATTTTGAAAAATAAATAACTTTTTTCTTAAAAAAAAGAAAAATAAATAACTTTTAATAATATTTTAAAGACATTTACAATTTCATTTTTTATCATTAATTTTTTATTTTTTAAACAATTGGATTTTATTTGCAATTTCATCATAATTGCAACAGATAATGCTACTGCTAAAAGTCAAAATTGGTAGTGAAATTGCAAACTCGTAAAAGTTAAGGGATATTATTTATGATATATTAAATCGTGAATCGTAAAAATAAATCATAATCACTCTGAAGGCAAAGTAAATTATTGGCAAAAAGAAAAAGGTCAAATGAATAATATATTTGCAGTTTTTTTTTTTGGGAAAAAAAATAAAAAAACAGAACCAAAACGCACACTTCCCCTTCCCCAAGTCCCACCTCCAAGAAGCCAAAACTAACAGAAACTCACAGTTCAACTAAAAGATTGTGTGAGAGCGAAATGGAAGAAAATGGAGTCTCAGTAGAGAATGGTAATGGAGGTGCTGAGACAAATGGAAGCTTCGACATGGGGGCTTTAGGTAGGTGCTTAAGCAGCTATGGAGATGAAGGCAGCGCAGAAAGTCACAGATACTATCTTTCAAGGAGAACTGTTCTTGAAATGTTGAAAGACAGAGGTTATGCTATTCCCAGCATAGATATTAACATCTCTCTTCAAGAATTTCGAACTATTCATGGCCAAGACCCAGATATCGATCGCCTCAAAATTTCTGCCATTCACAAGTCCAATCCCAATAAAAGGGTATAACAATTCTTGAGTTTTTTCTCTCTCTTTTTTTTTTAAATTTTTTTTAAGGTCTTGTTTGCTTGCTGAAAATATTAAAGAAAATCGAAAGAGTCCTTTTTTGTGTGTTCTTCCCTCAGAGCTACTGCATGCGTTTGCTTTCAGTTCCCCTTAAGCTAATGATTTACCATTAGAAGTTTTAGTTGATTTTATGATCGAGAAACTATGCTTATTTTCTTGAGTTTTGATTAAGGCATTGGCTCTTGGAATGGACTTGGACTTTATTGCCTTAGTTTTCACTTTTCCATTGTTGTGAATAGTTATTCCGTATGCTTGTTATGGATTGCTAAAAGAATAATTTTTTTTTGGCAATCAGAAGAGAATCATTCATAGGAAATGGAATCAACAAGATTTATGACATAAAAACTTTCTCAAAAAATCTATTTAAAAAAAATTATTAAAAATCTGTCTACATACCAAAGATTAGTAGTTCTAACTCACTCAAAGTGTGTCTTCCCTCCATATTATTTCAAAACAGTAATTGTATTTTCCCCTCAATCAAAGTAGCAATCTTGGAACGTGTGTTTGTTTTCCTAGTTGCCTTCCAGTAGAAAATCTTTGGTGCTTGTCCTCTATGCTTACCTTGATATCGCTCTAAAAAAGGACTTCAATGTCTGTGAGGGTGTTCCTCATAAAAAGCACATGCAATCTAAACCTACTAGAAGAAGATTTCAGGAAAGAAGTTAGTAAAGCTTATTTTTTAAAACCCAATACATAAAGTTCAACTAGTGAATCACTTAGATAGAAAGTGACACACTGAATATCATGCCAAAAAATGGATATAATTGTTATTTCTTATGCCAAACATGGTAGGGGAAAGTAGCCATTCCATTCTTTCTCTTAAATTTCCGCAGAAAGAATACTCTCACTGCCTCAGTAGCTCAATCATTATGCCTTCGACCCATATTGAGCAATAATAGTATATTCTTTAAAGATAGTCTTTTCCTTCATAGACCTCAACAACCATTCCTTGACAGAGCTTTGGTAAATTGACCAGAGAGATAATAGTCAACCCTCCCCGGATGATAATATTATATGTTTTTTTTTTGCCCTTCCTCTTATGTATTTATCATTAGTATTTGTATTGTTTTAAAAAAAAAATTTGCATCTTGCTGTCAAATATTTTTCTTGAACATGTCTCTTTTGTGTTTCTTAAACTTCTAATACTGACTTGGGTAAATTTGAGTGGGACTTCTTCAGCCATGGCTTATTATGTGCTGGCAATGCGATTATCATTGATTAGCTATTGCTTTTGGGTAGCTTGCTTTTTTATTAACTTCATACAAACTTACAAGTTGTGTATTGGCACACATTTAGAATTGATACTGTCCAACTTAAGTAAGTACTTATGCTGTGCTGATCTAAATAGAATTTGATGCAAATTATAGACATAACTACTGAAGTAATAACAGGTATCATTGTAACGGAATTACTATGTAGTTCATCTCCTTTATGATTTTGTTAATAAGTGTGAGCTGAAGTATCCTTTTGCTTGATTTTGTACTTTAAGCATCATTTTGATAGAATTGAATTTAAACTGCAGATGCTGGTCATTTTCTGTGGACCTGGCGTGGTCAAAGTCAGTTCAGTCCGGGTCATTGCTGCTCAGATTGTTAACAAAGATATTTTAACTGGTCTGATATTAATCTTGCAAAACCAAATAACAAGCCAAGCTCTGAAAGCTATGGATCTTTTTAAATTTAAGGTTGAGATGTTCCAGGTATGTTTTCTGATTATTACATTTTGCATGTTTTCCATGTCTACGTGCTATTATTTAAGGGAAAAAAAGGAAAGAAAAGAAAAAGGTTTAATATACTTGCATCCCTATGGAATTCCGAAGATGTGCTTATTTCATAGAAAATAACTTGCTTCTGGAAATATTTCTCTGAAAAAGATAACAAATTATTTTGCACTGTCTAGTGTCTAGTTATAACGTGGAAAATTTAATGGAAATTGTTTCTTGACATTTGGAGGAAATTGGAAGAAATTCATTTTCTTTAATGGACAATAGAGTAAGAATGTTTTGAGTCTATGAAATTCATGTTTCCTATTTGTAGTTGAATATGGGAGAAAATTGCATAAAAAATGATAAATTTAGGGTGACTGATGGTAACTATTGGTAAGTGGTAACCCAGTATCATATGAACTATTGGGTATTGTGAAGGAAAGTTATATAGAGTTAAGTATATAGCCATGATTCTAAGGATAGCCATTGGGTTTTTTTCATTGATTCAATATACTGAAATAGAGAATATCTTCACAAACTTACACGTGTGTAGCAATGTGATTCTCTTACAGATTTGTTGTACCTTTATTAGTCTATGGAATTCAAAGAAAAATTATTTTCCATTTGAAAACCAGCTAATCCCAAGCTAGTTGGAATTGGCTATATGAATCTTCTATTTCTTACGCACTATCTACATACACTTTTTTTCAGGGAGAATATTGTTTTTGTGAAATTTTGTCTACTCTTTAACAATTTTGTATGAAGGCTGCTCTTGGCTAGAATCTGCAATGTGTTGGTTGCAAGCCTAAGATTTTAACTTGATATAGCCCTTCTTTTGTAAAGTACATGTGCTTGGGAATTCAATTTGTTATTTATGTCCTTGATGTTATACAAAAATTATGAATATCTAGTTTAACATGGATTTGGGTATTATTGAATTGGGATGTAGCAGAGTTGTAAATGTTGAGTACCTTCTTGGTTTTCTGCCCTTTATTGTATCATATGGATCAAAGGTGTACTATAGTGGTGTTCAGGTATGTATTCTAATCCAATATCTCACATCGGTTATATGGGCAACTTTATATGTTAGATAAGACCTTGATCCTTCTCCCCTTAGCTTATAGGGGGAAGTTATGTAAGGAACTTAACAGCATGATGTAATTGATAAGCATGCATGAGTCATATTTTGGGACAATAGTTTGATTTAGTGGGTCTAGAATTGAGTTTTCTCCAATCCCATTGCAAAATATGTGGCATTACAGACCTAAGTGCTGACCTTAGACATTCTTCATTTTGTTAACTCCAACTTCAACTTGTTCTTACAATCCTAATTTTTACATTAGGGATATAGACATTCTATACTGCATCCATCATGAGCTTGATTTCATGTTATGCAAGCATTGGCAATTGGTAAAGCTTGATTGGGTTTGGACGGTGTCTATCAAAGTTGAGAAGGCACATCTGAACAGACTGCATTGGTGGCAAACTGAGGGATTTAAAATAGGATGGTCAATGTAATTGATGATTGATGACCATTTCTGATTTATGTTGGTTGTTTGTTGCTGCCTAGAATTTTGTTATTCAGGGTTGAACTTTTTGCTTATTGAGTCGTTAAACATAAAAGCTTAATGATGGTGTTTGGTTAGTTAGTAAATGCAGGAAAATAGTAGAAATGGGAAGGGGAAGAGAATTAAGAGATGAGAGAAGAAAGTGATAAAGAGAATTCTGTTATATCATCACAATTGAGAATCTCGTTGCAATTAACAAGCTTTATGTTCTGGTTTGACAGTTACAAGCTAATCAACTGACTAAGCCAGCTCAGGAACTAATTAAATGCTCATTCAACTTTTATTTATTTTTCCCATTATTCCTGACAGGAGTTTGTAACAATCTGGAATATTGAACAAAAATACTACATAAGTGTCAAATAATATTTCTATCAAGGTTGAGAAAGTTTTGAAACCATTGCGTTGTACCTTGTGTATGTAGAAGTTAATCAATTATTCACTTATTCTGGTGTTCTTTTCCTGAGCTTTGAGTAGTGAAAATGATTAGTCTTGATCAATTATGTAGTTGAAAATGCAATTATGGTGCTATTTGGACTCTTATAAGCATATGCGAGTTGAAATATTTTGCTTTTAGAAGTGTGGAGCGATGGAATGTCCAGATTGACTTGGAAGTGCTCAAATTGCTGAAAGCATGTTGAACTTCTTATCCTGCTTTTCTGCTTTTCTTTTACCTAATAATTCTGAAATTTGTATTTGATATGTAGAGTAAGAAAGTTTCATTTCACGCTCTTAACATCTTACCATGATTTGGTTTGTTCTCAGATAACTGACTTGCTTGTTAATATCACAAAGCATGTATTAAAACCAAAGCATGAGGTTCTGACCGAACAGGAAAAGCAAAAGCTTCTGAAGAAATACTCTATTGAAGAAAAGCAGGTTAGGAAAAATGTTGGGGTTCATATTTTTTCTGTTGAAATTAACATTCTTTCACTACGTTGAACACATTGATGGATAACAAATTCATTTTATCCCTTACCCACCCCTTTTTGCTTCTTCCTTGTTTCTAACATGCAGCTTTTATGTGTAGAGGTTAAAAATTAAGGAAATGGTTGATGTAGAAGATAGTCTAGACATTATTGCAATTTAAGTCATTGTTTAATTTACTTATTTTCAGTTTACCTTAATTTTCATGTTATTCCATAATTCTTCTATCAAATCTCAATTACGTTTTTATTTCCCTTTTAATTATGAAAGCTCCCTCGACTCTTAAAGAAAGATGCAATTGCACGATATTATGGACTTGAGAAGGGGCAGGTTGTGAAGGTTACATACTCCGGCGATATTACCGAGTCGCATGTTACTTACCGCTGTGTCTGGTGATGACTGGCAGTACCTTTGCAATGCTGTAGAATTTTTGTTGTATTATCTTTCCTGTATGTGATTTTCGGATGGTAGTATCTTTGGTAATTTTAACATTTTTATTTCATTTTTGTGGAGTGGTTGTACTAGTTTGAGCATTCCTACTTCCAATCCTGTACTTGACAATAAGCTTCGAGGCGATGGGAAGTGTGAATGCAATGTTTATCAATGTGTTTTAATGTAATGGAATAAGTTTATCATTATATCCAAATGCATGAGAAAACTACACGTACAGCCAATAGCACATGATATACATTTTAATGACAGTTAGTTTTCCAAATTCAAATTAACGTGAGTTTCTAATATTTTAGTAACATATCCTCTACAATTTACTCATAACTCACATACTCGAGGGAATAACTTTTTCACATTTTCCCCTTTTGTTATTGCAATGGCAGATAAGGTGACTGTCAACATTGAAAATGAGGATATGAAACTTGATTTTTCTTTCTCGCCATCTGATTCTATTCTTCAGGTGAAGCAAAGTGTAGAAGATCTTTTGGATTGGGAAGTTAAAACACTCTCTCTTTTTTATAACGGTGAAGAATTGAAAAATGATCATTCACTCGAATCTTATAATTTGAAAGGAGGAGGGCAAGCTCATTTTGATCTTGTTAGAACGAGCGAGCCTCCTGAACCAAAATTCTATGTGCGAGTCAAATCTAATTACAAGGAAGATTACAACGAAGAACGCGTACGTCTTCTAGGAGTGAGACCAAGTTATGTTGTGGCATATTTAAAGAGTAAAATTGAAAGAAAATGGGGCTATAAGAGCTCTACTATAGATCTAACTCATGACAACGTACCAATGAGAGATGATGTTTCAGTCTCTTACTATAATATTTGTGAGAGTTCTGTGATCAATTTGGATGTGAACGAAGAAGATATGATCTCATGGGATGAGAAAGAAGAGAATATGGCTATTGCTTACCCCTTTCAGCATGGAAGATAAAACTAGCATCAATATGAAGGAGTTATAGGCATTTCTTAATTAAAAAAAAAGCGGAAAATTAGTTATAGTTACTTATAAGTGAAAGTTTGAACCTTTTTCTTTTCTTTTTTTTTTCTCAGAATAACGATCTCTAGTTGCTTAGTTAATATTATGCTGTTCTTAGTTTATTATTATTGACAATAAAGACATGTCTGTTACAACATGAATCCTTCAATAGTATCAGCACAGAATGCTATCTATAAAATTTAGAATTAAAATTTGTAAAACTACATTATTGAAAGTACTCCATCCACTATGAAATCATTGTTTGACATACATCGAGGCTTCATTTTTGCATGAAGATCATGAAGTAAAGCACAAATAAGATAGATTGACAATGCGACTTGTCGCAAGCTGAAAACACATGAACTCTATTCCCAACTGCAGCCAGGCTGCTTCTTCAATCCTTTATCCTTCATTGTAGATCTCATTTTTTTTAGCTTCTTTCCATTTCCAACCAGAGGCATATATATTAGACAACAATAAATAAGCGCCTGCATTTCCGATTCTTCCTTTAAGAGCCCGTTTGCAGCCAGTTTTCTTATTTTCAGATTTCCATAGACATCACAACTGGCAAGAAGAGCTCCCCAGATGGATGATTTTGATTTTATCCCTAGCTGCTTGATTAAATCGAACGCCTCCTCGAGTCTCCCTGCTCGACCCCATAGATCAACTAAACGAATGTAGTGACCTTCTCTTAGTTGTATAAACTCGCTTTTTGCAAGCTCATCAAAGTATGATAATCCATCCTCCACCAAACCGGCATGACTACAAGCAGAGAGCAAACCCACATAGCTAACATCATTGGGTTTAAACCCTCGCTCTTGCATTTCATTGAACAATTCAATTGCTTCCTTTCCATACCCATGGTGTGCACAGGCTGCAATCATACAATTCCAAGAAACCAAATCTCTCTTGCTTGTAACTCCATCATCGAAACATCTTCTTTGCTGTACTCAATTCACCACATTTTGAGTACATATTAATCAGTGCAGATATAACAAATGCCATATCCTGATAAACAGTTTTACTTATCACTTGATGAACTTGTTGTCCCTCACCAAGACCAGCTAAATCGTTACAAGAACCCAACACATTCACAAAAGAAATAAACTTGAAATTGCACAATATGGATTGTTTCTCGGTTTTGCTTGAATTTGAGAAAGCAATTGGTAGTCTAAACAATGATTGCATCTCAAAAAACTTTCTTTACCATCGAGGAATGAGTGAGGAGTCCTCTGAATAGGATGCAAGTGGCGTGTAACAATGGCGATGAATTAGGCCTGGTCAAGGTCAGAAACTAAAACCGAAATTTACTATTTAGATATCGGTTTCAGTTTCGTTTTGGTTTGGTTCTGATTGATTCCGGCAAGAATTTGTCTGATTTTTCGTAAGGTTTTCAATTGGTTTCAGAACGTCTCGGGCGGCGGATTATTTTTATTTTTTAAGTCAAAAATATTAAATTTCAAAAAATATTTTAAAATTTTTAACGAATTACTTAAGAATTGTAATTTACCCATTAGATAAATAAATAAATTAATAATTTCAATAAATTATTAGAATAAATAGAAAATAGACTTCTAATTAAAAATTAAAAGTTATCGTAATATTTTAAATTCATTAATTTTCATTGGATAGATTCTTATTTTTATTATAGTGAAAATAATCAAATTAAGTAATTAGAGTTGTGCTAAAATAATTATATAATAAATCATAATTAGCCATTTAAATTTTTAATTTATATTTAGAAAATTCTAAACGAACTGTGTCAAGGTTTTATATATTAATCCTTTAAACCTTAATACCTTGGCATTGAGCTTTCATTTTTATTTTGCCGAAGATTAAACTCTAAATTGACCGTTGAAAAACAAATTAAAATCATCAACGATAAAAAATATATTCTAACCATAATGGTTAAACACTAATGGAACTAAGGAGTATATCATGTTTCGTGAGATTTTAAAATTTTAATAGTATTCAATTTATATTTTTTATAGAGTTTATTTAAATTTTATTGTATTCAATCTGGACTCTTAAAATTCATAAAAATGTATGGTATTAAAAAAAATTGCTGATTTGATTTTATTAAATTTTAGAATATTAGATATAAATAAAAGTGTTATTAACAAATTCATTCTCCAAATTATATATATAGTTTTTGATTTTAAATTAAGCAAAATATATATTTAAATATGTGATTTTCAGATAAGACGGTTGTTAGATATGTGCAAACTTACTGACCGAACTAAACCAAAATTCAAATCGAATCATTTCAATTTGGTTCGATAAGCTAAATCAAGAAAGATTTGGTTGTTAATTTATTCAATTTGAACTAAATTTATTGTTTAGTTTGAATCCAAATCATAAAAATTCGTCGGTTGGGTTTAAAACTAAATTGAAATGGAAAAAATTGATCAAATTGACTGAATTGACTGCTCGATTCAATTCAGAAGGCAAATTCAATTATGTTCAATCTATTGATGAAAAATTTTAGTTTGTTTTTGTTTTTTAATATCAGTTCAATTTGATTTGAATCGAAGCAATCGTTTGCTCACTCTAATCGATCGCAGTTCAATTAAGGGATAAAAAGTTTGCGATCTTCTGACCATATCGTGGCTGTTCTAAGGCGCAGGATGGCCAATAGTAACGTTGGCCATTACACGCCTTTTATCATCCATGACAGTAAGGTTTTATCTAAGAAGAAAATGATCTTTTAGAAGATGATGCATTTTTCGGTCCCTTATTATTTTTTAATTTTTCAATTGGACTCAAAAAAAAAATCAAATATTAATCAAATTCAACGCACCTTTACTATGTGTGATCACCATCCTCTAACTCTCAATTTGAATAAAAATTTCAATTTAACCAAAATTATTTTTAACACGTATGATTATGGTTTTTTAATTCTCAATTATTGTTAGGCCCAAGTTTAACAATTATTGTTATTTTTTTTTAGAAAAATATTGTTAAATGTCAATCATATCCAAAATTCCAAATGCATGAAAAATCTACATGCAGAGTCAATAGCACATAATATACATTTCATGACAGTTAGCTTTCCAAATTCCAATTTACGTGAGTCTCCAATATTTAACTAACACATCCTCTTCAACTTATTCATAACTCACATACTTGAAAGAAAACATTTTCTCATTTTCCTCTTTTTGTTATTGCAATGGCAGACAAGGTGACTGTGAACATTCAAACTGATGATGAGAAACTTGATTTTTCTTTTTCGCCATCTGATTCTATTCTTCAAGTGAAGAAAAGTGTAGAAGATCTTGTGCAATGGAAAGTTGAAACACTCTCTCTTTTTTATAACGGTCAAGAATTGAACAATGATCGTTCACTCGAATCTTATAATCTCAAAGAAGGAGTACATGCTAATTTTGATCTTGTTAGGCCAACAAGCGAGTCTTCTGAACCTGAACTAGCACCAAAATTCCATGTGCGAGTGAAATCTAACTACACGGAAGAAGTTCTTATAAGAGTGAGACGAGGCTATTTTGTGTCGCATTTGAAGAATAAAATTCGAAGAAAATGCGGCCTTACGGGTGCTGCTATAAATCTAACTCATAACGACATATTAATGAGAGATTTTTATCATCTCTTTTACTATAATATTTCTGAGAATTCTGTGATCAAATTTGATTTCAAAGAAGATGATGTGAAAGAAGAAGAAGAAGATGAGGAAGATGTGGTTACTCCTTACCGCTATCAGGGTGGAAGATAAAAATAGCATCAACACAAAGGAGCCATAGCTATTTCTTTTTAAAAATAAAAATAAAAAAACAGAAAAATAAGCTTATTTTTCTTTTTTTTCAGTCAATATTGGTATTTTTCTTATAATAAGCTTTATAGCTTATGAAGACAAATCGTGAGTGTTCTCAATGCTGCTTTTTTTTTTTTTAAATTTTTATCTATGTAATGAATAAAATTTTAAATAATTAAACATAGCAGTCCAAGTAACCACACTTTTAGCTAGAGAGAAAAATAATTAAATTAAGTAGACTTGTACTTAAATTAATTATTTAATAAATTATAATTATCCATTTAAATTTTTTAAATTTAAAAAAATTGCATCAAGGTTTTTTATTGTGATTAAGTTTTACCAATTAAGCCTTCAAACCTTAATTTGTCAACATTGAACCTCAACTTCAACTTCAACTTTTATTTTAAATAAAGATCAAACACTAAATTAACGGAGAGTAAATAACAAATAAAAATCATTAAAATAACAAATAAACATAAATAATAACGTGAATATCTTACTTAAAATAAGGAAAATATCGAATAAATTCAACGCATATTTTCGCACCGGATTGGCTCATTAAGGAAAATAATAAATAAATTCAAAGCATATTTAATAAGTGTGACAATCATTCTCTAATTCTCAATTAAATAACAATTTAAATTTAACCAAAATTCAATTTAACACGTGATTATCATTCTCTAATTCTCAATTATCGTGAGGCCCAAGTTTAACAATATTATTATTGTTTTTTTTTTTTGAGAAAAATATTGTTAAATGTTAAATGCATGAAAAAACGACAGGTACAGTCAATGGCACGTTATATACAATTAGTGACAGTTAGCTTTCAAATTTCCAATTAACGTGAGTCTCCAATATTTAATCAACATATTCTATACAATTTACTCATAACTCACATACTTGAAAGAAAACATTTGACATTTTCCTCAGCTGTTATTGCAATGGCAGACGATAAGGTGACTCTGCACCTTGAATGTGAGGAACTGGAAATGGAATTTGAGTTTACTTTCTTGCCAACTGATTCTATTTGGAAAGTGAAGGAAACAATGGAAGATGAGTTGGAATGGGCAGCTGAAACATTCTCTCTTTATTATGATGAAGAAGAATTGGAAGATGAACGTTCACTCCGATCTTATGATTTTGAAAAAGGCGAACGTTATAATGTCGAATTTACTAGGGATTGTGAACATGAATTCTATATAACAGTGCAACCGGGTCGCCGGGAATCTAACTACGAGCGACGTCGTATAGAAGTGGGACCAAGTTATCTGGTGGCAAGTTTGAGGAACAAAGTTGAGAGAATATGGGGTGTTCCCGGTTATGCCATAGATCTAACTCATAAGAATGTACTAATGAGAGATGATTTTACACTGGCTCACTATAATATTTGTAAGAACTCTGTGGTGAAAGTGGATGTGAAAGAATAGATTACCTATAAGATAATCCCTAGTTATTAGCATTAATATGAATAAGTGATAGACCAAAGTTAGCTATTTCTGGTCTTATCAGGATAAAATAAGTCATATGATAAGCTGTATAGCTTATCAAGACAAACAGCCAGAGTTCTTAGTGCTGCTTTTTTTTTATCTGTGTAATGAATAAAATTTTAAATACTAAAAAAATCATTAAAAAAAATTGTACAAGTAATTACAAATTATTTTTTATTAAGAATTACAATATGTGATAAAAGAGAGGGGGAAGGACAAGGTTTAACATTGCCAATTGCCTGCCATCACAGGATTCAACTCATGGACTTTGTCTTCCCTTCTGCATTTTCTTAAGCAATTTTTATACTTTTTTTTTTCTTTTCCAAGGGAAGTTCAAATTTGAAAAAAGGAGCTTGCAAATGGCAAAGAGCAAGTCCATAAACTAAATCATTATTTGCATTTTATGCAAATGATATGAACAATGTTATCAATCTGAATTCTATGTACAATTCATTACAACGATTATTTCAGATTGTCGTGCAATCAAAAAGGGCTCATCTTTCAGAACAGTTTCTACTTAACAAGCATTTGGCATTTGCTGCCAAAAGATGATTCGAACAAACAATCAAACACTGCAAACCAAGCTCATTACCTGAGATTAAGATGGCTTGAGAGCTCCAACATCCATTGAACAGTCTCGTATCAACATCATCCACATTTTTTGCCTCTATGGCCTGCACAAGTCAATCACAGTTGGAGATAAACTTTTAAAATAATAAAAGAATACAATTATTGAGGATCATAATACCTAATAAAGAGAAGAACAACAAGAAGAAAACATTTTGAGGAAAGAATAGAAATGAAACACTACTTTTTTCACTTATTTAATGCAAATGCGCACTATTGGCTTCACTGTCTTGGTTTTGGTTCAAATTAGTCTTCATTACTCTCATGTTTGATTATGTAGATTCTCTCTTTCTATTTACAATATGAAGAAATTGGCTTGTGAGACTAAGCTATTTACAAGGAATCATAGTCTCATTTTGGCGGTTAAAGTGAAAAACAAAGGGCATATCGCATAACAATATGAACTCCCGTGCCTAATACAGTGTTCAATCACACAACAAAACCAAGCAAAAGAACTTGACTCCCTTCTAGATTATATTGTTCCCACACATATAAAAGAGGTTAATCCAACCCATAACAATATTAAGTTATTAACAATTTGAATTTTCAGGTTAACTTTACTATTCTTACGCAACACCTATCATCATTGTTAAGTACATCTCCAAGTCTGGCTGATTCGGATGCCCTATTCACCAGATGAGAAGTCATAGGCTCCAAAGACAGTTCAGGTTCAAAGGAGGCAAAAGCTCATAGATGATGAGAAGAAAAAACAAGAAACAGGGTTGAATAATCCATAAGGCCAATATCTCAGGTGCTGTCAGCTCTATACTGCAGAGTTCCATTCTTAAACCATTAAACCTAAACAATTGAAAAGCCACCATCTACTCCTACTAGATGATTAAATAGAGTAAGAGACCAAACTGACATGATGCACATGAGAATTTCCTGAGATTCAAAATAGCAGAAGGCGGTCATGGTTAATTAATAAATTAATAGAAGGTTACAACAAAATAAACTATCCTGCAGCACAAAGTAGAATTGCATCTTTAGTATAACATTCTCACAGACCAATATTACCAACAGAATATAACCAAAATATCAGACAGAATCACAGAAATATGAGCAAGGTGTTTATGCAGTGGCAATGCCAAGTCAAACAAACAGAACCAGCAGATTTGTCAGATAACACTCTATCAAAGCTTCAAAGTTGATTCAGAATGGGAACTTTAAGGAACAACTGGACAAGAAAGCATTACACTATAAAGGCCTATCTTGACAAATTAAGAGATGCACGCCAATTAAGCACCACAACAAACTCAAGTTGTCAAGTTGATAATTGCTACATTTTTTATTTTTTGCGGCTTTTTTGTATAATTAGGAACTGTAGAAGGATATGATACATTACCACTGATTAAACGACCTCAAACAAAGGTCGAAAGCACCAAAAAAGAAAATAAAATTGTATCTACCTAAATCTATGGTTCACTCATAATCGTGGTAATTTCAACTCCACATTTTACCCTAAAGTACCCATTTCAGCAAAAGATACCCAGGCATCCCTGAGTAACTTGGTCAATAACAATCAAGAATCCAAGGAGAAAATAGATAACATCTCAAACCAACTTACAAGAACAAAAGAAGACACTGAACCACCATGAGTAAACTAAACCAGCCAGCAACAAGTTCGTGCAGCTATTTGGTGTATATAATTTCTAAAGCCAACAGTTCCATTGCAAATATTTATGATAGTTTCCTGCTCTCAACAACTTATTTGGTTATCTTTAATGATTTCAGGGAAAGAAAGCTTCAGGAAGACAGTAAGAGACTGGCACAGTCTTACAGGTCCTTTATATATAACCAAAGAAAACATGCAGATGAGACATGGTGTCATATAAGAGTGTAACATATTGCCATAGCATAAAGGTAAAGAACACAATTACTTGGTTTATCCCATTTGAAATCATGCACCAAAAGCGGAATAGGAACAGGCATTGCTTCGCCAAAAATACTACTCATACCTTTAGTAACAATCAAACGACAAGCTTAATCAATTTCACATGCAGGGTTACACAGACAGGCATTGCTTCAGCATTCTTTGTCATGTTCCAGCATCATTTCATTGATTGCTGTGCTCATAAGAAATATATTCAGAAAACTTTTTTCACCTTATCTCTCCCTACATTAAACTATCACAGCCTTTCTCAAAATCTAAATTCCAAATCACTTCCAACATAATTTTTTACTTAATTGCAAATGGGAAATTTCAACTTGTGAAGTACATAGTGTTCTTACTTCCTTTTCTCCCCAAGAAATTTTAGTGGTTTGCATTGCAACACTTATTCTCAATCTCACAACATGTTAGATCTCCACAAAATCATAAAAAAATTTGTTAAGAAGCTGTCACAAGGAGATTGTTGAAGAAATGGGAAAGTAGCACTACAAACACCCACTCCCAAATTCGCTCACCACACATATATATGATACATTGCACGATCACAATTTGCTACTAATATTAATCGCCCGAGGACAAAAGATCCAAATCTGAAAATACATGTTTGACCTCAGTAGTCTAAAACCTTAAGCCATTGGAATGAAGGCCTTCCAATGTCTGTGCATGACTAATTTGCCCATTATTTCAATTACAGGGAACTCACAATTAAAGATATTAATTATTAACAATACAAATTAAAGATATTAACCGTTAACAACTAGCATTTATATCATTATAACAGTATTTCAGTCCATTTCTTCATCATTCTTGGAGAATAAAAGCTATATGAGGCTCTCTCTGTCGTAATCTTCTAGGTTAAGTAATTCTTCAATATGCTATCATAACCTCTTGAAACAATACCCTACGGCCAAAAAGTACCCTTTTCAGCCATAGAAATTCGCATGATAAAGCACCAATTATAGAATTTAACAAAAACCAAAAGATACCTATAGTATTCAGAAGCATCAAAAGCTATCAGTTCAAATCCAAAATCTGAGGCCAAACTGAACTAAACCCAATAAATAAATAAAATGAGAAAAGACATAAGCCTCTACCAAAACAACAATTTTGATCCAATTTCTCCATAATCAAGTAAAGTAGAGATTGGGAACTCAAATAAAGTAAAGAAATACAAATTAATATAAAAAGAAATAATTTTTGTAGGTTAAAAGAGACTAACCAAATATGAAACAACATACATCACCCCACATGGAAAGGTCCAATATCTCCAGTTCTAATAGAACTAGCAACCTCATCAGCGACAGTCAAGCAAGACGAGACCCATCCGCTTAAGGCTAGCCAAACCATCTTCATCATCCACAGAGTCAAGTTCCATGGCATTGCCATTTCCCTCTCTCCCTCTCTAAGACACCGATCAAAACCAAGCCCAGTTGTTCTCTGAGGTCAAAACTCGAAAAGAACCAATCTTTCTATTGAAAGGAAAAGGAATTACAGGTCAAAGAAATGGATTTCGATAGTACTTTTAAGGCTTTTTGGGCCTCTTATAGATATTACTTTGATCTAATTTAATCTGGCATATGTAGAAGAGTACGAAACGTGTTCGAGTTATGAGGACAATCTGATGTTGCAGTAGAAGGTAAGGTGGAGGAGAAATTAATGGGTAAGTTTAATTAATTAATTTATTTTGAGATTCAATGATTACTTGCGGATAAGGATTGCCGTGATTCATTCATTGAAGTGCAACAGCGTCTTGCACGTGAAATATAATTTAGTAATAAATATATATATTTTAACAATAAATTTCGGTTCAAATCTGCTGTACAATACTAAAAAAAAAGAATAATGGTTTGTTAAAAATTTTTAATAAAATACTTTATATATGTCGACCATTTCATAATTATGAAAGGAGAAAGTTTTCGCAGGTAGCCCTTAAGTACTGAAATAATAAAAAAAAGGAAAAAACGCCATACATATAAGAGCCTATTGGGCTTTTTTAAAGATAAGATAACACATAAGGGCCCATTTATCTCTTTATTTTAAATTATTCCATGAGCCCAACTTCCAACCGCTTTCGTTTTTCCAGCGCTTGAAGAATTTTGATTTGACCAGTAACTCGAAGCCCGACCCACCTTAACCCAACCCAACCCAATCCAAATTTAGTTCCTAAAGATTTCCCGCTCCTTTCAAATTTGGTTTCAACGCTTTGAAAATGGAGTGAAGGCCAACGCCTGAAACAATGAAAGAAAAGATACTTGAAAATTGAATCTTAGAGGCGAGAAACTCTCTCGTTTTCATTTTCTTTTCCTCTCTAACAATGGCTCCTCACTTCGTCTTTCCTCAAACCCTCCGATCTCTGGAGGAGGAACCCGAAGACCATCGTCTCTACGCTCAGAATCCAATCGACATCGCTTCTCTTCGTGCATCTGAACTCGAAGAGTTCGTCAAAGGTGACTTCTGTCCTCTCAAAATTCAAATATTTCCATCCATGTCCCCTTCGCCCCCATAATGATTGTAGTATTTTTTTTTTTTTTGAAACTTTATTAATGCGTGATTTTAAGTTATATTTTAACTATTGCAGTTAATTTTGTTCCTTTGTTTTTGGTTTTCTTAGAAATGAATTTCGGTGTCTTTTGTATCCTTAGTTAACTCCACAAATTCCTTATATGTCATAATTCTCTCCATTACCGATTATAAATCTGCTATGCTTTGTTTTGTACTTCGATTTTCGTAGAAACCAAATAGAAATATGTTTTATTTATTTATTTCTTTTATTTTTGGTATTTTGTTTTTTGAACAGATAGTTTGGCATCATTAGGAGAAATATAAGGTTCTGATTGGTTAATGGGAAAGTATAGGAAACAGAACAAAATTAAAGTGGTAAATTTCAGTTAATTTAAAGAAGAAATTAACTCAAATGAGTTATTGCTCTTATTTGACTTCGTTCTATTGGATTTAGATTTAGATTTAGTAGGAGCTGGAGAAACTGATCTTATTTCCTAGTGAATAATTGAAAATAAGAACTTAATATGAAATTTCTTTTTTTTTGGTTATAATGTAAACAGGCGTGTCCTTTGATTTGTCTGATAAAGAGCTGTTCTGCGTTGAAGAACAAGATTTATTTGACCGTGTGTATTCATTGATTTTGGGTTTCTCTAGTCTGACACCATCTTCTAAACTCAATCTTGTGGAAAGCCTACGATCCAACCTCAGTGTTCTTCTTCCAAATGTTGATTCACTCTCACGGGTTTCTCATGGCCAGGATGATGATCCTCCAGTGTTTGATAGGGTCACATCACATAGGAATGCTTTCAAAATATATACATTCTTTCTCCTCAATATTGTTCTCGCTGAGGAGTCCCATGCTAGTGCCAACAGCAATTTAAAGGTACTCTTATGTGACTTAATTCCATATTTCAACAAGCAACCGCATAATGCTTGAGGAATCTCTTTACTAACATAAGTTTCTACCGCTTTGATTTGCTATTTTGGTTGTCAATTATAGAAATTGGGTGGTTTTTGTTTAGGTGACAGCAAGTTCCAGGAAGAAACAACCATTGCATTCATGGAATTGGGAACCACAGAGGGGTCGGATACTCAATTTAATTGCTAATTCTTTAGAGGTCAATCTTGGGTTGATTTTCGGATCATCAGATCCAGATGAAAATTATCTTTCTTTCATTGTGAAGTAAGCTAATAACTATTGTAGTCTTACTATTTCTGGTTTACCTTAATGAGTGTATGTTGTTTTAAAATTTCTGCGTTGTATTTTACAGAAATGCGTTCTCCATGTTTGAGAATCCAACACTTCTTAAAGACTCCGAAACGAAAGATGCTCTGTGTCGTGTAATTGGGACTTGTGCTACAAAGTACCATTACGTAGCACAATCATGTGCTTCGATCATGCACTTAATTCACAAATATGATTTTGTTGTTACCCACATGGCTGATGCAGTCGCTGGAGCTGAAAAAAAATATGCTGATGGAACTCTGGCAAGTACTCTTATCAGAGAGATTGGGAGGACTAACCCAAAAAATTATGTGAAGGACACTTCTGGAGCTGAAAATGTTGGGCGTTTTCTTGTAGAACTCGCTGATTGGCTGCCAAAGTTAATTTCAACTAACATTGGTGTTTTGGTTCCTCACTTTGGAGGGGAATCTTATAAGATAAGGAATGCTTTAGTTAGTGTTTTGGGAAAGCTGGTTGCCAAGGCGTTTAATGATGTTGAAGGTGAAATGAGTTCTAAATCTGTTCGTCTTCGAACCAAGCAAGCCATGTTGGAAATCTTGCTTGAACGATGTCGAGATGTTTCTGCTTTTACAAGGAGTCGCGTTCTTCAGGTTTGGGCTGAATTGTGTGAAGAGCATTCTGTTTCAATTGGCTTGTGGAATGAGGTTGCAGAAGTTGCTGCCGGGAGGTTAGAGGACAAAACTGCAATGGTAAGAAAAGCTGCATTGAATTTACTTATAATGATGTTGCAGCATAATCCTTTTGGTCCACAACTACGAATAGCTTCATTTGAAGCAACCTTAGAGCAATACAAGAAGAAACTGAATGAACTTGAACCAGATAAAAGCAAAGTGGCTGTTGGGGATGGCTCACAATCAGAAGGTGATAACCCTGGTGGTGAAGGTGAGGTGGACAATGTAAATGCTGAAGAGGTAGCTGAGAAACAGCAAGACAGTTTAACTGATAGTTGTCTGCCTCATCTGGAAGATGGAGTTACTCAGAAGGATACTGCAGTACCAGATGTTGGGAACTTGGAGCAAACTCGGGCCTTGGTTGCATCTCTTGAGTCTGGCTTGAGGTTTTCAAAGTGCATCTCTGCAACAATGCCTACTCTTGTTCAATTGATGGCTTCATCTTCTGCCACAGATGTCGAGAACACAATTCTCTTGCTGATGAGGTGCAAACAATTTCAAATTGATGGCGCAGAAGAATGCCTTCGTAAGATGTTGCCACTGGTGAGTTTTTCCTTTTGGTCAAGCCAGGGAAATAATGACATGATGACTTTAGAATTTGGACAATGCTTTCTTTATCCTTCTGTAGACAAAAATGAAGAATTTTGACCTCAGTGTGATCTGTATATGCTGGCTCTTAATAGGTATTTTCACAGGATAAAGCTATCTATGAAGCTGTGGAGAATGCATTTGTAACTATTTATGTAAGGAAAAATCCCGCAGAAACTGCTAAGAATCTTTTGTATCTTGCCATTGATTCAAATATTGGAGATCTTGCAGCTCTGGAATTTATTATCAATGCCTTGGTGTCTAAAGGTGATATATCTACGAGCACGGTGCGTCTCTCTTATGACTGTGTATAGTGTTTCACCTAAATTAGTTGAAAGCCTTTGGATTTGTCATTTTGAATCAAATTTTGTTCTTTTTTTTCACATGTGAACTTTCTAGAATGGGATTTTCTACTTTGATTCGTAATATATTAGTAAAAATCCTTGTCTTAGCAAGGAAAAAACAAAAGATGAAATACTTTGAAGGATATAGAACAGAAAATAAAAATGGAAAGTAGCTTGCTAATATCTTACAATATAGCTTGACAGTTGAACAAATAAATTAGCTTCAAGTTTGGAGCTATAGATTTGTGGCAAATGCTAGATAAGCAGAGTTTTATCATTTTCATTCATTGATGAAAAAAAGCTAATATTAACTTGTAGATTGTGTTCACTAGAAAAAAAATATATTTTAAAGCAATTTATTTTAAGTTGACATTCTGATAAAGAAGTTTTCCCTGTATTCTTCTTTTTTTTTTCCACCCTATGTATTAAGGTCATTTTGCTAAAGCCTATTAGTTCAAAGCAGAACTTAGTGCTAAAATCAATGTTGTCAAATCGAGAATCGAATCGTGAATCGGAAGCCTTATTTTTTGAATTGAGAATCGAATCGAATCGTAAGATTCACGGAATCAACTAAAATTCTAGAATCAAATAATTTTATCAAAAGATATTAAATATTCAATTGAAAACTCCAAATATATCAATCATATACTAAATAAAACTAATAATTGTGTAGTTCCTAAGTTCAAAATATCAAACTATTAAATTAGAATTTGAAAATAAAAAACAAATTAATATCATATTCATTCATTAATCTTCATCATTTTCAATTTCAAGCCCTTCATCATCATCATTATCATCATCTTCTTGTTCTAATATAACTATATCAAGGTGGTACAGTAAGATTTGAATTGAATTGTAAGATTCGGTGCCGATTCGTGCGATTCGCTTCTGATTCACGGTGGTATCTGATTCATCCTTGAGATATATCTCATTCTACTTTAGATTCGATACGAATCGTGAATCGTACGATTCTAACAACACTGGCTAAAATGTATCCAGTTTGGAAATAATTAGACCTTCATAAGGACATGTTTTAAAGGTTAAATTGCTTAAGTGTAATCATTATAGGAGGATGATTTTGTTTTAAAGTAGTTAAACTTCTTGGCATACAAAAGTAATTCGAAGTGCTTGTATCCAAGAGTTTAATCTGTTTTAAGACACCGAAATACAATATTCAGTTTATGGAATGTCTTTCTCTGATAATCAATGTCGATTTTAAACTATCTGTTATTTTCTTGTATTTGGATTGCTCAATTCATGCAGGAATGTTGTGTAGTTATGTCAAATTTGTTTTTTTAAGTTCCTAGATACACTGTATTTCCGTTTCTCAATTTTTAATGAGTCAAACACCTTACAACTCTTTCTTCTTGCAGATATCAGCGTTATGGAATTACTTTTGCTTTAATGTCAGTGGAACAACAGCAGAACAAAGTCGTGGTGCTTTATTCGTACTTTGCATGGCTGCAAAATCATCCACTGGAGTTCTTGGTTCTCACTTGCAAGATATTATTGATATTGGCTTTGGCCGATGGGCTAAAGTGGACCCTTTGCTTGCTAGAACGGCATGCATTGCAATTCAAAGATTGTCAGAAGAGGACAGAAAAAAATTATTGGTTACTAATGGCAGCCGTATTTTCGGCATACTAGAAAGCTTAATTACTGGCTTTTGTCTCCCAGAAAACATATGGTATGCTGCTGCTGATAAAGCAATAGCTGCCATTTATACAATACATCCAACTCCAGAAATTGCAGCTGCTGATATTGTAAAGAAATCTTTTAGTTCTGTTTTTGACTGTAATGGAGGACAAGAATTGCAGAGTGACATTGACAGCAGCAGCACTAAAGTTCTCACAGCAGTTCAAGTATCAAAACTTAGTAGATATTTATTAGTTGCAAGTCATGTTGCCATGAACCAGTTACTATACATAGAATCCTGTGTTAGAAAAATCCAGAAGCAGAAGACAACAAGAGAGAAAAAGGTTGTTGATGATCAGAATGTTCAAAATACTGGCGTAGAACCAGCACATATACACAATGTAAGTTGCTCATTTCAAACCATTATCATCTTAATCATTTATAACAAGTCTTTGCTTTTCATTCAAAATGGATTTTTTATTGCAGGTTAACAATATCAATGCTGAGTTAGGTGTTGCAGGCTCAGAAGATGCAATTCTTGATACACTTTCTGAAAGAGCAGAGCAAGAGATCATTTCTGGCAGTTCCAGTGAAAAGAATTTGATAGGACTTTGTGCACCTTTCCTATCAAAGCTCTGTAGAAATTTTACTTTGATGCAAAAGGTGATTCTCCAGCTTTTTTGAGTCCTTTATTAAGTCCTTAACACTTATTGAATGATTTGTACAAGGACATGCAATCTCTTTGTTTTCCATCATCTCATGAGAAAACTGAATCTATCCTTCTAAATACATCTAAAGCTGACACTTCTTTTTTTTTTCTTTCAGTATCCAGTACTCCAGGCATCTGGAATGCTTGCTCTTTGTAGATTTATGATTATTGATTCAAATTTTTGGTGATTTCTCTCTCTCTCTCTCTCTCTCTCACACACACACACACACACATGCGTGCGTGCATGCAAACATAATTGCAATTGTAATTATGCACACCTGAAGCCTGCAACCTTTCACACACCAACACCAGAGGTGGAAAAGAGTGCGCACCTAACTTTACAGTGTGTATTTTCAGTGATGCGAATCTCCAGCTTCTCTTTACAGTTGTGGAAAGTGCACCATCAGAAACTGTTCGCTCCAATTGCACTATTGCTCTTGGAGATTTGGCAGTTCGCTTTCCTAATCTGTTAGAACCATGGACTGAAAATATGTATGCGCGTTTACGAGATCCTTCAGTTTCTGTTAGAAAAAATGCTGTGCTAGTTCTTTCACATCTCATCTTAAATGACATGATGAAGGTACAAAAACTTCTAAATTCAAAACATGTTCATAATCTTCTGTTATGACCATAAAAGATCTGATTCTCAATCATCCTGATTAGGTGAAAGGTTATATAAATGAGATGGCTCTATGTTTGGAAGATGAAGATGAAAGAATATCAAATCTGGCTAAACTTTTCTTCCATGAGTTGTCTAAGAAAGGTTAGATATGATCCTCAGAAGGACAAACTGCAATAGAATTTCATCTCTTAGCAAAATGATATTGAATCTTTTCCTTCCCTCTTAAATTGTAAATGCAGGGAGCAATCCAGTATATAATTTACTTCCAGATATACTTGGTAAGCTATCCTCCAAGAATCTGCAGAGGGAGTCTTTCTGCAACGTTATGCAGTTCTTAATTGGTTCCATAAAGAAGGTACATATTGCTTCAATAAGTTGCTTCACATTTTCACTATAGTCAAAACATTGATGCGAGTATTATATTTCTTGGATCTTTTCAGGACAAACAAATGGAAGCTCTTGTTGAAAAGCTCTGCAATAGGTTTACTGGTGTTACTGGTATGCCTTCGGACTTAAGTATATCTTTTATCTATGTTGTTCACTAAGCTGGCATCCTTTACGCTTTTAGTTCATACAAATGTGTGGCACAAACTGATGGAAACACTGGAACCATTATTTGTGTATTGTTATTAATATATTTATGTAGTTTACTGATGCTGCGATTTTATTTGAGAACAATTGTTTACCTTTCTTTTATCATTCATCAGAGGCTTACAAAATATTAGCAGCTGCAATGATGCTTAATTACAAATTCTGAAATTTCACTGCTCGTTTTAGATATCTTGCTTATACCTGTTGTGGAATAGTTGCTTGGTGTTCAATGCTCTTTTTTGCTTCCTTCTTTTGTGTCATAGATGGAAGGATTAACTGAAAATTAAATTGTTATAATTATGAGACCAGGGACAATAGTTCTCCTCAGAAAAAAAAAGTAAAAGCATAATTTCTTAAGATAGTATTTAAGCTGTGTCTCAATATTCTTACTAGAAGAATGTTCACTCTAGGGAGAGAATAGAGGGTGAAAAATTTAAGAGGAATAAGGTTGAGAAAGGCTAGACAGAGTAGTTACTCTTGAAGAGAGTGAAGAGCAGGAAATTCTAGAGCGCGAAGAACTGGACATTATAGACAGAATATAAGACTCTTATTAATGATTATTAACCAAAGAATGTTTCCAGCTCAGCTTATGGTTAGTTGTTGGTTTAACTTGTCTTTAGAGGAAAAACGAATCATGTCCACGGAATCTCTATGGAATTGTTAATCATCTAAAACCCATGGGAAGTCTTTTGTAAGGGTGAACAAGGAAATGCTTTTGTGTGTATGTATTTGGTTTCTTTTCTCCATATAATTTTCACACTTCCATAGGCGTAGCAGTAATGCTCTTCAATCACGCTAGATATCAGTGTGACAACCCTTTGAAAGCACGTTGAAGTAGAAACAACAATGATTCTTAATCCATGTCTCCAGATGAAAAGGAAAGCTTTAATTACCTCTTGGTCTTATTAAAAATTGTCACAGATTAAGGGAAATACACCCACCAAGGAAGCAACATTTTTACCCACCTAACTCTTGGGATTTTCTGCTACTGAATTCTAGAAATTGCTATATCTTTACTTGCTCTTATTTGGGCAATGATAAATAAAAAAAGCCTTGGAAATTGTAAAATATAACATCTTCAAGTTAGATAAGTAGTTCCTTGATATTCAGAGAGCTGTGTGTCCATATGATCATAAGTTCATGACTTCGTCCCATATTTGTCGTAACAAAGAAGCCAATAAAATACTTGTTTATTTTTTTCCCCATTGACTCTTTCCAACAGATGTTAAGCAATGGGAATATATCTCTTACTGCCTCTCTCAGTTGACTTTTACTGAAAAGGGCATGAGAAAACTGATAGACTCATTCAAGTCATATGAGCATGTCCTGTCCGAGGATTCAGTTATGGACCATTTCAGAAGCATAATCAACAAGGTAGTAAATTTCTATTTCTTATGCATCCCCTTATTTATAAAGTCTAATGTTTAACGTTCATTTCTTGTTCACGTTAATCTTAAACAGGGTAAAAAGTTTGCAAAACCGGAGCTTAAATCGTGCATTGATGAGTTTGAAGAGAAGCTCCATAAGTTCCATATGGAAAAGAAGGAGCAAGAAGTGACTGCAAGAAATGCTGAAATTCATAGACTGAAAGTTGAAAACGTAGAACGTGTTGTCAAAGCTAGAAATGAGGGTGAAGAGAGCGAAGAATCCAATATCACTGAAGGTTGGTGCGATTATCAAAATGCATTAATACTAATTCCTTTTAACTCTCGACTCTCTTCTTGAATTTCTTTGACCGTTGTTGGAAAAAACATAATTGGAATTGAGCAATTATCTGATTCAAGATTATAGTTGTGGGCATTTTCTTCCACTTTATAGTTGAACTGTTTCCCTTTTGTTTTCTTTTATTGATGCTAACAAATCAAGGATGAGCCGAACTTTCTACTAAACATCATATTGCATACATAACTTTGGTCTTCCTTAAGTTCTACAACAGCAGCTAAAAAAGAAACCAAGTGGCTTACACTTGAAAAAGAATCAATATATCCAAAAATGGAAGAGCACATAGCACTAGCAGGTCATGAAATACAACTATTTCATTAAAACTCCCTCTCAAGTGTAATCAGTCGTTTACCGGAATCGGTAGCCAGAATCTGTAGGTAGTTATTAAGCCTTAGTCCTAAACTAGTTTGAGTCAGCTATATGAATCTTCTGTTACCAATATGGTGGATTCATCAGGAGGTTAAAATTTCTAAATTCACATTGGCAATGTTTGTGACGGGATTGGCCCTGAAGCAGAGTGTACTTATGCAAACAGATTTCTTCTGTGTTTGTGAGGTTATTGTATTCATGAAACTGTTCCTAAGCTTGGTTTTGGTTACTTTTAAATTAGATGAAGACATTGATCCGTCTATGGAAGGGACTTCTCAGTCTTCGAATGAGACATCAGATGCAAAATTTGATGATTCAGATGAATATTCAGGAGTTTTCAGTGAGGTAACAGAGGCAGAGGCAGAGGCAGATGGGACCGAAGTTCAGTCACCAAAAGTTACAATGAAAGGTAACAAACGTTTTACTCCTCTTGTATGATTCAATTAATATCCATCTACAGTTGCTACAACATAATATGATTTACAGGAGCCTCAAAATCTAGAGCAAGAAAAAACAACATGAAAGATCACAAGAGCGGTATTTCTAAATCCACAAGTAAAAACATAAGATCAAACCAAAGGTAAGTTTCTGTTGTCTGTAGCCGTTTAAGATAATCTCAAACAGAAAATCTTAAAAAAATATGTTTTAATCTACAAAAAATATAAAATCAAACAAAACTGGACAGGTTCCCAGTTTAATTGGTTAGTTTTAAAGAACACTAGTTAAATGGGTCAGAAAATGTATGGCTAACTTTAAAGATGATTATGCAGGTAGAAGAGTTAATAAGTTGGTAGATCAAAGCTTTCATAAATGGATGGGCATGAGAAGTCTCTCTTTTTGTGTAGTAATATGTATAATTATAGAAACATTATGATGTTAAATCTTAATTTATATATATTAGTTGCTTAAATTTTGTACGACTACTAAAAACTATCAATTGTATTTACTTAGAATTTTTCTTCTTTTTTTTTTTCAAAATGGTCCAAGTAAAAATAAATAAATAAATGATTCGGCATTTTTTTATAAACAAAAGAATTTGTACCATAAAAATTCTAATGTCCTAGTGGAAACAATCATGAGGTTAGTTGGCAGAAGGTCAGCGGCCAGCTACCTACTAGAGGAACATCACCAGGCACTGATGATAGAATACGCAGCGGTAACCAGCCTTCCAATAATTTTGCTACTGTATTTATAAATTTTAATTTTTTTAATTATTAAGGAGACTTGCAAGACAGTATGCAGCTAGCTAGCTACCCATCTGACAGCTCTTTCTCAGACAAAAGGGACCACTCGTACAACTCCGAATTTACTAAATTGGATATAAGTTGGTGATTGTCATAATCAAATTATTGCTATACTTGTCTGTTCTAATTATAATTAGTACACTTCTCATAATTTGAATTTATATTTTTATTTTAACTGAAATTAGATCATTTATCATTTTAATACGTATATTATTAGTTGTAAATGAACTGATTTTAGTACAGTGAACTAAAAATATAGAATAACTTCAGAATTTTTTTTTGACAAAAGAAATTAAATTCACGAAATGAAATTTAACTTTGGTCGATGGTATTCTTTACTTGACTTCTGAACAAGACAAAAGAATAGGGTGTTTTGGAAATTTCATCTGCCTCACGTACCAAACTCTTTCGAGTCAGTATCATTTTATCACTCTAATAAAGTAGTTATATATAACATGAACCACGCACTCGCACTCGCACTCGCATTTTCTCCGTCTCTCTTTTTCTCTCTCTAAAAAATGCAGGGAGGACATATGGCAGTTGAAGAGCCTGTTAGGCTCTCCTCAGTTCTATCTTCTTCAAAACCTGTAAGATCTTTCTGTCCATTGATTATTTTATATAATAATAATGTGTATTCACAATAGAGATTGCACATTTAATTATTTTATATAATAATAATGTGTTTATTTGTCTATATATGGGTATTTATATAAAAGTATATATTTTAAAAATATAAAATTTTTAATTTAATTTAATTAAAAGCACATCATCCATCCATTGCAAAATCAAAAAACTGTAAAAAAGTGAATTTCCTAATAAGTAATATCTCCAATTATAAAAAATAGGAAAAATGACAGCATATGATTTGTGACACGTGGAGGCCTCTCCATCCATTAAACTTCGTAAAAACTCATATTTGGAAGTTTCAATCTCTAGGTGTATAGACCTTTCAAGTTTCACGCTGATTTGTGCTTTTATACTTTTTATCTAGGTGTATAGTTGGATTTGAATTTCGTATAAATTGAATAAATTAATTTTTTAAAATAAAAATTGGACTTAATTGAATATTATTCAAAATTGAATTTAAATTTATTTTCTAGATTTACTGAAAATTGAATCAAATTAAAGAAAATTTTCTTTTTTTTTCTATTGAAATCAAATTGATTTGGTTTGGTCGGTTTCGGAATTGTTACGGTGCATCCTTGATTTTAGTGATATATTTATTTAAAGGACCAAAATAAAATTGAGAATGAAAATTTTCTAAAATTATTTTTTCGAGGAGAATTTCAAAAAAGATATGTTGGCACTTGCAGAGCTATTTACCGTCACTAACAAAAATAGTTGGAACACTTGGACCTAATTCACAGTCAGTAGAAACCATTGAGGCATGCCTTAATGCAGGAATGTCAGGTGCATTTGCTTTCTTCCTTTCATTTTGCCTTTCTTGGATTTATGCTCTTCTATTTTTTTTTTTTTGGTTTAATCTCTTCTAATCTTGGCAGTTGCAAGGTTTGACTTTTCATGGTTGGATGTTGACTACCATCAACAAACTCTTCAAAATCTTAGGATAGCTATGAAAAATACTAGGAAATTATGTGCTGTAAGTGGAAAATGCATATATGAATGACTTCATGGACTTAGGTTCCAAATCCTGGATTATTGAAGAAGAACCATTTTTGTGATGGATTGAAGTTTTCTGCAATCTTTTCTTCCACTTATGAATTTCAGGTTATGTTGGACACTGTTGGCCCTGAACTTCAAATCTGTAATCAGACTGGAAAACCAATCGAGCTGAAGGCTGATGATCGTTTGACTATAACTTCGGATATTTCTAAAGAACCATCTTCAAAGGTCTTACCTGTTGATTATTCTGGACTCTCTGGGGTAAGTGTTGAAAACATTTATCCTTTTTTTTTTTTTAAAAAAAAAATAAGTTTTCTACTTGAAAAAATCTTCTACTTTTGACATCAGTGCGGACTAAGTTATGCACAGAGTGGAACAGAAAAAAAGGATTCATATAGCCGACTTCAACTAGTTTGGGAGTAAGGTTTAATGTTGTTGTTGTAAGTTTTCTACTTGAATGCGAGCAATAAGCACTAAAAAAAAGTACTTTAGGGGACATTACCGGGTGACTCTCTCAATCCAGTTTTTTCCATTCATAATATCAAGATTCGAATCCTGAATGTTGATATTTAATCTCTCTTTTTAATATATGACATACTTATTATTAGTATATGAGACATAAGTTATCTCCCTTATATGTGACAAAAGTTATCCTTTCTATATGCGATGTTAATCGTCCTTAAAGTTGATGACCATAATTATCCCTCTATATGCGACATCAATCGTTTTCAAAGTTGATGACCATAATTATCCTTAGTCTACGAGATGTAAATTACATCTCATACATATAATACGTTAATCGTCTCTAAAATTAATATTAATGATGATAATTGTACTCAGTATACAAAACGTAAGATGTATCTCATATATAAGACGTCAGTCGTCTCTAAAATTTATAACAATAGCTGTCATTGGTAATAGAGACACCAGTTGTCTCATCTCCTATGTGAGACATCATTCGTTTTCAAAATTAAGGATAATATTTATTCTTAATATTGGAGATGTAAATTGTCCTTTATTATTGACGCAACTATTGTTCCAATTTCTAATTAAAAAATTAGTAAGTTATCGAAAATAAAATTAATTGTCATCTTTGTATTTTATTATAATAATAGTAGACAATTTTTGAAATTCTCTTAATCTCAAGGGTTTAATACTTTTGGGAATAAATAAATAATATTAATTGTCTCCATTGAGCGTCCTCTTTTTCTTATTTTTTTGTAGTGAAGGCTGGTACAACTTCCCATTTTCATTCTCAGCTTTCAAATCTTTCCTACGGCAGGGCTTTAATAATATATGTGCATATTGGTCTTCAGAGCTGCAATGCACAATATGAACTTCTTCGTCTCTCATTACTTCCCTCAAAAAGTGATTTATTTTTATATCCTTCATCTTTCCATAACAGACATGGTTCTTGCCAACTGCTATAGAAAATTTGTTGTCAAATAACACTTCAGTTGCTCTACATTGAGGCTGCTTCAGGTCATCCAGCATTTTTTTTTTCTGGGCTACGGTGTCTTGTTTCTTGGAACTCCAACTAACAACTCTTGAGCCAATGGAAAAACATTGAAGAACTAGCCAGTAACTATCAGTGAACGCCAATAATTTCACTTCAATTGATCTCCTATGCATATTCCATAATCTGCTACGATGATGTATTAAAGTATCCTCTTAGCTGTTCTGAAATGAATTTCACTTCAAGCTGGCATGAATCTTGATAAAGCAGTTCTAACATCAGTATCCATAATGTCTAGCCTGGTAGTAAAAACAGAGAAGACAAATAGTCAAGCTTTTATAAACACAGGAATTCACCTTTTCATTTCCATCTTTACTTAGTTTCTCTCCTTAAACTGAGGGATTGCAAACTAGCTAGCAAATTTTTATATCTTTTGCGTACTTTCTTGACATAAAAACTGCCAATATAGCAGTTGCATAATTTCAATCCCCAAGAAATAAGAGATCTTTCCAAGATCATTCATCTCAAATGCCTTCTTGATTGCAGCTTTGAATTGATTCACAAGCAAGGAGCTACTGCTTGTGACTTAAAAATCACCTATAAAGAGAGAAATATCAAGCAGCTCTCTTTCAACTTGCTTCACATAAAAAGTTGCTTTATCGCAGCTTCTTATTAGTCCCAACTTGAATGAATGCTCATCAATTCTGTTTTACCAGGTTCTAGGGTTCGTTTAAGGCCCCATAAACCTTTCTTCAGTAACTATACCTTCCCTTCATTACACTTCTCAACTTCATCAGGTTGTTCAACATAAATCTCCTCTTGCGAGTAGCCATTTAAGAACGCATACTTCACATCTAATTGAAACACATCGCAACCTTTTATTCAGTAAACTCTAGGATTATTCTAATGGTGTCAAACCTTGTCACAGGTGCAAAGTTGTCTGTTAAGTCTATAACAGCTTGTTAGGAGTACCCTTTCATCTCCAATCTCTTTATATTTGTTAACAGAACCATCTAATTTTGTATTTTGTTCGCTTTATAAATTGCAGATTTTAAACAAGGGCGACACCATTTTTCTAGGACAGTATCTCTTAACAGGAAGTGAGAACACCTCAGTATGGCTTGAGGTGATCATTTTGTTTTTCAATCCTCTTGCTATTTGTTTCACTGCATGTATTTGATAGGCAAGTTTAATTGCTATTTTTCCATGATCTTCAGGTTTTAGAGACAAATGGTCAAGATGTCATATGCCTCATAAAAAACACCGCTACTCTTACAGGCTTTATATTAATGCATGTTTCTCAAACACTGGCGAGCTTACCAACTTTAACTGATAATGATAAGAAGGTACACTTAGTTGATTGTAAACTTCCTTTTTTTTTTCTTTTCCCTTTCTGTTTTTGATTGTAATCTAGCTTTTTCTTTGAGGGAAGAGTTAGACAGATAGATTTTTCTTGTTTTTAATATGTTAATGACATTTTTTTTCTTCGTTTTCCCTGTCTGTTTTTGATTGTAATCTAGCTTTTTCTTTGAGGGAAGAGTTAGACAGATAGTTTTTTCTTGTTTTTAATATGTTAATGACATAATTCTCCATCGACAAAAGAGGATCTGAATCATTATATGTGTGTGAGTGTGTTTTCTCTTTAACACTGTTTGTTGACATGATCATAGGTTATTTCAGGGTGGGGAGCGAGCAACAATGTCGATTTCATATCTCTATCCTATACTCGCAATGTAGAAGATCTACGAGAGGTCAGTTCAACTTTTATACATCAGATTGTTGTTATTATTGTTATTAGTTATTACGGTTCTTAATTTGAACTGAAACATTGCAGCTTAGAGCTTTCCTTACAGCACATAATCTCCAAGAAACTCAAGTATTTGCCAAAATTGAAACTGTGGAGGTGAGTTAAATTATATTTCTCAGTTCTTGCATTTGATTATATTACACTCTATTACGGTTCACTAAATGGGAAGTTTTTTCAATAAAAGTTAAAGTTATATTCTGCAAATTGCACCTGCAGGGTTTGAAACATTTTGATGAGATCCTCCAGGATGCAGATGGTATCATCCTCGGTCGTGGAAATTTAGGAATTGACCTTCCCCCAGAAAAGGTCAAGAATCTTTGATTAATTCTCTTCAGAATTTAAATTCTCATCATTTGTACAACAATAGACTTACTTCTTGTTTCGGTGGTGTACAAATAGGTTTTCTTATTTCAGAAGTCAGCTGTATATAAGTGCAACATGGAAGGGAAACCAGTGATAATATCTAGAGTAGTTGATAGTATGATTGCAAATCTAAGACCAACTCGCGCAGAAGCAACTGATGTTGCTAATGCTGTTCTTGATGGTATGCAAAATTTTCAAGCTTTAAATCACTTTCTTGATTTCTTGCCTCCTTAATTAATTTATATTATATTGTTTAATTAGGTGCTGATGGTACATTATTGGGCGCTGAGACGCTTCGGGGACTATATCCTGTTGAGACTATAAGGATTGTGGGGAGAATTTGTGCTGAGGTCGGTATATAAGAACTGTTCAGTTGGTGAATTTATAGTTTGTGGTTCATTTGAACTAATTCCTTATTGTTTTTTGTTTGTGTAGGCTGAAATTGCATGCAATCATTCTGTTCATTTTAAGAGAATTAACAAACATGTTGGAGAACCCATGTCTCACGCCGAATCCGTTGCTTCATCTGCTGTAATATATCCTTTTTTCATCATTAATTTATCGTAATTAACCTGATGTACGTACGTTCAATCTTGAGGTGTCCGGGCAACCTAAACTATGTACATTGTCTCTTTGAAGGTACGTGCTGCTATTAAGGTTAAGGCTGCACTGATTGTTGCTTTCACATCATCTGGAAGAGCAGCAAGGTCTGTTTTTCTATATTCTTCTAAAAACTGACCAAACATGACTCTTGTATTCTGATATAAACAGGAGCTAAGTATTAGAGTTTGTTGGACATATTAGATGTTTTAGCAGCTGTTGTAGTAGTTGTTCTATTAACTGTTCGTTGTTAGCCATTAGCTATTAGTTAAAAAGTTGTTGCTGAATAGAGCTTTAGAGTGTAAAATAAATTACAAGCTGATTCTTGAAATTTGATGCTTTTAATTTAGGTTGATTGCAAAGTATAGGCCACCAGTGCCTGTGTTTGCTGTCGTTATTCCTCGTCTTAAATCAAATTCATTGAAATGGACTTTCACTGGCTCAGCACAGGTAAATAATAATAATTAAAATTTCTTTCTGAAATTTGTTTCTGTTTTTGCATAGCAAGTAATTACTCTTTTCCTTATTTTCAGGCTCGCCATTTGCTTGGTGTTCGAGGAATCTACCCAATTTTGGCTAGTCCTAATGTGGTAAGCAAGCATTATAGCCTTTCCCATATAGCCATTCCCACGTTGTTCGATCATTAATTTAAATTGTTTACATGTTTTTGCCCGTCCTAAATGTGCAGGCAACTTCAGGTGCATCAAGTGAAGAATCAGGATTGAAAATTGCCCTTGATCATGGAAAATCTGTCGGATTGCTTAAGCCTAATGATCAAATTGTTGTTTTCCAAAAAATTGGGGACTCATCAGTAGTGAAGATAGTGGAGTTTTATGCCTAGACCTAGCTTATTTTATGTCAACCCACTTGTCTCTGCCTAACGTTCTGCAACTTACCGTAATAGGGATTCTGCAATTCGAGTGTTGAACCCTCTATTGAGATGATTATGTTAGGGACTACCAGCAGGCATAGAAATTTGGGGGAAGTTTTTATGCCTTTTTTATTAGTAATTTCACTTTAAAATTACTCAAATTTAACTGTTTCTCATTTTGATCACTCAAAATAGTTCCAATCAGTGGAATTTGTGAAAATGATAACATGAAACCTGTAATAATTAAAAAGAAAAAAAGAAAGTTGTAAAAAGAAAGTGCAGAAGGAACTTGTTTCTTATCAGTTGCGAGTGATGTACAGGGACAATGAAGATTGGAGTAACGTCACAATACAGAGTATAAACAAATACATTCTGATTAAGATATTAGCCATTGCCTAATAGAGTAATAGCACAGTATATAATCCAACGGTTTGGTACTTCAATGATAACTGATCTGATTAAAAAAACCAATCCAAAAACCATTTAGCAATTTTTGCAGGTGCAAAAACACTGTTCAGCTTCCATCCTTGCCACCATATAGTCCCTCAAAAAGGTGAACGTCGTTGCCTAATTATGAAAGGCATGCAAGAAGACAACAATTTCGCTATCTCCAATTCATATTTCTTCCTCCTCAAACGGATCTCTTTCTGGATAGTCACCGACCTGGAAAATAACCATCGTAACTTTGATCCATAAAGAAAACATTACAATGTCTAGCCCACAAATAAAAACTACAAACAGAGACCACAGAGATGGATCGGAACTCTTCACGTGTTCTAGATTCAAACTTCTTAATTTAAAGGACATGGAAGATCATTTACATTTTCTGCATCAATTTCAAGAATATGATTATAGAGGGCAGAAGCATACGCATAGCTATCTTATGAATATCAACAACACGAAAGCATGGAGAATGAGGGCATAAATTTTGTTTCTCAGATGTTTTATTTCATGAGTAATACTGATAATAATCTAAATCTCCTGTGTAAATCCATGTTTTATGCCCCTAACAGTGGAAGAGTCATTCACAATGAGAGTATTATTAGCTAAGGCCAATCTGCATCATTACACGCTTAAGCATACATGAGCGTCCTATGTCCCACTTTATTGCAGCCTTCAGCAGTTCAACCTAATGGTCCATATTTCTAACACTGAACATGGATATGAATCATTTTTGTTCATTATTAACTCATGAGTTCCAATACTCTAGCAGGATGAGAACAGTTCTACAAACCTTTACTTTGTCAGGCCTAACCATGGCACCATGAAGTGGAGGGCAATCAAAGTAGCATACTCCTTTCACCCTAAAACAAGACCAGGAAACAAATAAATAAAACAGAAAAAAGAATGATCTATGCAATTAAATAACAAAAAAAAAAAAACTATTCAAATTGTTACATTGTTAAACCTACAAGTGAATACTCATTAAACGTTGCAAATTAAATTTTAAATGTTATCAATCTTCTTGAAACTTTTCCAAACATAACTCATTCATTTCCAATTTTAATCATCTTCCGATACAGATCCTTATCACATTAATCAGCATACATGAATCAGACTTTTATCAAATAGATAATTTACCGAGTTAAGGCTTAAAAACTGCTGGCCTAAAAGAACTAAAAATTGTTTCAATAATAAGTACACAAATGATCCACAAACAACATTGATATCATAAAAGGCCTTATTGGAGATGGAGACATTAAGCAATAGATCTACAGAAAAAATGAAAAGTCTAGAATAATGAGAGAGATTAATGTACACACATGCCATCGTGTTTCCCCAGTGGCTCATCATATTGAACTCCAACCCAAAAGCCAGGTGCAAGAGATTCAGCTCGACCGACAAATTTGACAACCCCTCTTTTCTCCCCAGGTTCAACTTCACATCTGTCTCCCACCTATTTATTCAATAATCAGGGCAATGGAAAGGTTAAAACAAAGGTGTGGTAAATTTAGGCACACAAGAGGAAAACCTAACAGACATTTGATATAAGAAAGAAAAGAAATGAATGTAAGAGAAAATTGATGTTCATTCTTTGCATTTTAAGAGAATATAAAATTTATGTCCAAAAACTTGAAAACTTGTCCATTGATATCTGCAGTGTCAAAAATTACCCACCATGCCCATACCCAACCCATTATGGCCAAATCCATGATGCTACCAACAATAACACCATGGCAATTTACAAATGCTAATGCTCCAAAATCCAAAGAACACAATCTGAAAGATTTTGGAACCTCAACTTTGACATAATTTCTACAAGACTTTCAACAATGTGCTATTAGTGATGCAGCTGATAGAGTAAAAACTGTAAATGACTTGAATAGCTATACAAATTTCAGCACATGTAGAGAAGCTTTTACAATATCTTGTAACACATCAATTTATATTAACTTCAAAATGAGTAAGATGCTTGAATCTGCTGCAAACAAAACACTGAGAATGTAGTTTTAACTATATGGGCAGGAAATAATGCAATAGATGAGAGGAGATGGCTTCACTTAACAATAAATTACTGAATCATTTTTTGAGGTTTTTCAAGATCTGCATGGCATGAATCATGTAATTCAAATGCAGAGCTCTTTGAATGTTAAGAACCTCAAGTTAAGATGTATTGTTATCGATTGGTATACACATGGATTCCATGCTTAAACAGTTCCCAGAACTATAAAGAACAAGAAAATAAATAAAAAGAGAACTGCAAACCTTGATATTTGCAGACAGGGCTTCCATGTAGCTGTCAGTTACCTAAAATGAAAGATGAGTAAACTAAAAATGAGTGCAGCCGAGGGATTGTGCCCTCCGTTATGGCATTCCTACTTGTTTCGTTATTGAATGAAACAGGATGAACAAAAAAGTAGTTCACCCCCTCAAGCAAGGAAAACTTGAAGTACAGGATCCTACCTTAGGCTCAAACGCTGATGGATTTTGAGAGACTATTTTTTCTTTAAATTTTCTGAAAGTGCCTGTAAAACACAGAATTAATAAATCTCTTGGCAAGTTAAACCTAGAATGTGGTTTCCAATACAGAACTTTCTTACACTCATAAGGACAAATGAAGCATCTCATAATAAAAGTTAGTGTAAATTCTTGAATATTGAAATCATGAGATGAACATAGGGAAAAAGATAAAAGCATACAGTTAAGGTAAAGGTGCAATATGCCAATCATAAAAGAAATACGGTGATCAAACTCAATCCAAGTATAAAAAACCACCGAAGCCATAAAATTGCTAGACGCACCAACACTTTGCACTTTTATATTTATATGTGTCAGACACTTCTCCAACACTTTCTCTACATGACATGACACTTCCATGGCTTGTCTCATATGTTATTATTTTTATTTATTTACTCCCTCCGTTCTACTTTAATAGCAACATTTGATCTTTTCACAGAGATTAAGAAAATGATTGAAAAACATTGATTATCAAAAAATATATGGTAGAATGTTTATATTGTCCTTCTTAAAATTAAAACTTTCCCGTTAAATTTTGCTACGAAACACCTCATAAATATGGGTTAAATTGGAAAAAAATAATTAATATACTCTCAAAAACCGAAATGAGCACTTAAAAAGTGGAACAAAATAAAATGCTCATTTGTTGATATTAAAGTAGAACAGAGGGAGCATTTAATTTTGAAAGAATAGCTGTGTTAGTATGTTCATATCATATCAGTGTTGTGTCTCATATCCGTTTCCATGCTTCATAGATTAGTAGTGAACTACTTAAAACCAGTGAAGGTAGTAGTATGCTGCACTTAAAATCAAATTTTTGTAATAGCACAAATAGACTTTGCCCCTTAAAATACAGTATGATTAAAATCTCACCACCACGTTTCTCATAGGCCTCTTCTGAGATAGTGTATTTCTCCACCAATGAAGTGTCTTCTAACCACCCTCCTGAGGTTATCGATGAAGGATCAAGATCTATCACATGCAGCCGATACCTTTTATCCCAAAAAAAAAAAAATCATTTCAATAAACCAAGAAAATCCATGTATACCTAAATTAAGATTAGAACCATGAACAGTTATAAACAATTGAAAAACCAAAAAAGGAAACAATAAATAAAAAAACAATTTGCAAGATGAGAGAGACGAACCCATCAAGAGGAGAATAAAAACCAAGGGGCCTGAAATCATCCGTTAAATCGGAAATTTTGGAGTTAGTGTCATCATAGAGCTCCAAAGACATTGAATTAACTGCTGTACCACATTTTTTCCACAGCTTCTCTTTCACAGATTCCACAGTAGACTAAAGTTTTGACAGAAAATAAAATTAAATTGACAGCAAAAAGAAAAAATATATATATAACACTCATAAAGTAGCAATATTGGAAAAACCTGAAGGGAGAATCGAACACTGGCAGAGAATGTCTTGAGATTAGAGTGAGTAACACGCAAAAGAACCGAGTCATCACCCTCTATCTGTAATTTTGCCATTTGTTCTTTTCAAAATTTTCTTTCTTCTTCAATTGTGTATTTAATTCTCAAGTTTTCTCATGCTCTGCAAATCAAAATTCTCAAATTAGATCAAAATCTGGTCACCATTTTATAGCATTGCACCTTAAAGGCAATTGTTTTTAGCAATAACTGAACTAAATTTGACAAAATTGCTGATCTTAAACTAGGGTTCAATTTGGGGGAAGGATTAAAGCTTAAGTTGATGGTGTGCTAGTGATCCGAAACCGTAATACCAATGCCATGAGATCAACAAGAGCATACTCCGTATATAATTAGACAGACTCGGAGATAAAGGGAGTACCTTAACATTGCCGCCGAGAAAGGAGTTTTCCGGACGGTGCTTTAACTTCAATAGGAATCGGCGGCAACTGAGGACTGAGAGTGAGAAAGCAAACAAAGGAATAGAACAGAATCGAGTAAACAAAGAAACTCGACTCCTTTGAAGAAAATTCTGACCCACTAAGGAAAACGGACTGGGCTTTACTGCGACGAGGATGCCAATTTTAGTCAGCCGACGTCAACACTTGCAACAGAGTCTTGCCTAATATGTTTTTAAACATAATTTAAAATTTTCTTCTCGGAGAAAAATAATAATAATTTAAAATTTAATATAAAATTTTATAAAATAAAAATATTTTAATATTTTCTAATTAACTTAAAGGTATTAAGAATTTAAGAAAAGAAAAATTACTAGTTAGTCTCTTTGAGCTGCAAGCTTCAATAAATAATCCCAGCCTGTACAGAAAACAAAAAAGAAACAATAAATGAATGGCCCAGATTTAAATTAAATGATCTGGTGGTGTGTGGTTCGAATGCGGTGCGATACTAAGATGATCTTGTTGAATCAATCCCAAATCTCTGCTCACTGTCGTATCGCTCAGACAGAAAGAACAATGCTGGGAAAAGAACAGTAGCGAAATAAATACATGAATTTACCTTGCAGTTTTACAAAATAGGCACTGTTATCCATAAATGTTACTCCCTCGTACTGTTACACTCTACTGGTAATTTTCAGAGAAATTAATTAGTTAATTTTAATAATAAAACACGGACCATACATATCAAGACATAACTTAATGAAAACTGTATATACGACCCAGTAAAAGATTCGGATTCGAATCCCCTTCCCCAATATTAAAAAAAATATATATATGTACTCTAATAGAGACAATGAACCCTTTAAAAAAAAAATGGTAACTTGAGCACCAGCAAGAAGGACTATATACAGGAATTTATTCTATTTTCATTTTCAAATATTTGATGCGATGGCTATTAATTTAATAATGTGAAAAAATTGGAACGAAATGTATTAATTTGTGCAAATAAAATAGCAAGCAAGTCCCACAAATTAGGTCTGATTTGATGGTTTTGACAGTTAAAATAAATTGTGTTAGTTGAACATTACATGAGAGGGTGGAAAAAATCACTTTGCGGGTCACTGTGTCACCAGACAAAGACGAAGTAATTAAACTGAATTGGAGGATTTTATTGTCATTCTGGAACAAATTAGTGTTTTTATTTGTATGATTGTAAGGCATACACGTGATTATGAGTTTTTATTAATTAAATTCAGTAAAAGCCCGCGCTTGCACATGTTACTTTATTATTTTATACTATATTAAATTTTTTTATATAAAAAATAAATCATATTTCAGAGAAATAAAAAGATATACATATAAATAAAAATATAGCAAACACATTATACATTGATATATATAGAATTTTTACAAATAAGCATATAAAAATAAAATAATATATAAATATAAAATTATTATAAATAGATGGAAAATTAATTAAATAGTTAAGTCTAAAATTTAAGAAAAAAATCAAAAACGAATATAAATAATTATTTTAAATAAACACTAATTTTTAAATTTAAAAAAAAATCTTAAATGATTTAATAAAAATTTTCAAAACTGAATATAGAAATAAATAATTATCATATACAAATATTAATTTGAAAATATAATCATTATATATAATTTTTTAATATTTAGATAATAAAATTTAAATTTAAATGATAAAAATATTAGATTTCTCATCTTTTTAATTTATTAAATATATTTATTTTTTTTATTTATCAGATATTATCTTATTAGCTTTCTTTGTTATCTTATCTATTTATTAAATTTAATATTTAGATTTCCCTTTAACCTTCTATCTAGAAAGCAAAACAAATAAAAAATAAATAAAATAATAATAATAATAAATAAATAAAAACTAACCTTTATTCATAAACATAAAAACTATACAAACAAATTAAAAAAAACTCATAACACACATATTCAACGTCATATAACTAATTGTACTAAGATAAAAAATAAGTCATCAAAATAATGATATTTAATTAATATCGGTCATTTTTTTACTTTTATCTTTGCTCTATATCCACTTTTTTCTGCATATATATATGAATTGAAGCTATGCTTGTCATTTTTTTGTTAATCAAAATCTAAAAAATAACATTAACATATACATGAAAAAAACTAAAATTCATAAAATTGAAACAAAATAATTGAAAGAAACAATAAAAAAATAAGAAGAATTGGTGAGTAATTTAACCAAATTACATTTTATTTTAAAATAAAATGTAACTTATGAATATAGTTATTAAATCTAATGTAAATAAGGATAGCATAGAAAAATATTATTTATTATTCCTTAAAATATGCAAAACAACTTATATTTTTAAACAAAACTATCACTAAAAAATGATTCATATTTTGCAATGAAAGAAGTACAGTTTTTGCATAAAGATTAAAAAAAAAATTAATTCTCATAGATTACAACAATTAAGGGCGGGTAACACTAGAAAAACATTATTTATTACTCCTTAAAATACTTACCAAGAATTTAAAGTCATCGTGGAGACTAATTCCTATTAGGCTTGTGAGCGATTATTTTTAAAATCTTGTCCAAAATATCAATTTCACAACTCAATCATGCGATCAAATCCCTAAAGTGAGATTTAGTACCCCTTAAACATTAGAACAGGCCATCTTGAATTTGTATTACAAAACTTTATGCATAGTTAACTACTACAGTGTATATTGTGGTGTAAGTAGTTAGGTATTCAACTTCTCATTGCTGAGACCTTGAAGGACAAATATATCAAAAACGCTGAAAAGTTAATCATTAATTTAAAGAAGACTTACAATTTAACTCCTCTAATATATTAAAATTTACTAATTAAGATTTATATTTTCAAAAACTAACTTAATAGTCCCTCTATTTTAACTTCATGCAACTATTAAAGTCCTTTCTGTTTATTTTTCTAAACTACAATTAATGAAATGTCGATTTTACCCTCCAAAGAGCTGCAAATTTTATTTTAACTGCCATCACCGTTTCAACCTCATTCTTGCTGCTAGGATCAACGTTGTTGTTACCAATTGGCCCATCTACTTCGAAAGCACTTTATCTTTCAATAGTCAGAGAAAGATTTTCATAAGAAATTAAAGTTTTTATAACAATAATTTTCGGCAGCAGAAAGGCAATTTATGATATGCCTGTAATGTTAGCTGTTGTATGCTTATTAATTGCACACCAAAGTCAATTAAATAAACTAAATGAATGCAGATTTTCCGTATTTTGTTCTGCAATTAATATACACATAGGAGGGCCATACATTACTAAAACAAAGAAAGAACAAGCATTACTGTTTATAATATATGTATATATATATATATCTCATTGAGCTGCCATTTCAGCTTGACCTATTCTGTTCTTGCTTTTTCTTCAATTTTTTTGATAAATTCCCAAAAAAGAGAGATGGTTCGATCTCCTCGCAGTGAAAAGGGAGGACTGAAGAAAGGAGCTTGGACTCCTGAAGAAGACCAGAAGCTTTTGGCTTGGATAGAACAAAACGGCCATGGAAGTTGGCAAACTTTGCCTGCCAAAGCTGGTGACTTGATTGATAAAATAATAAAATA
>CANUEX010171420.1:0-14029 GCA_948099535.1 Jatropha multifida | reverse complement strand
TTTCTCCTAGTATGTTTGAGCCCCAAGATTAATGAAAACAACAACGCATAGGTTTTAGATACTAAAAATAGTTTTGTAATGTTTTAATTGAAGGTATGGAAACAAATTTTAAATGAACACTTTATATACACTTATGATTTTGTTAACTTATGGTTAAATTTGCATATAATTTATGTTTTAAGTATTTTTAATATAATGGAATTTCATTATTTATTTCTAAGTATTTTATAAGAAATATGTTCAAGTATTTCCCTTCTATTTAGCGCCACTGAGTTTCTACTCAGCGCATTGATTTTTATCAGGCGCTGGTTAAGAGCGGTGGTTGCTACTTGAAGACCAAGGGCGTAGCATCGGAGAGGAAGCCTTATTTTTGGTAGGATATGTATTAGAATGTAAATTATGGCATGTATAAAAATATTGTAACGAGTTTGGGATTATAAATATTATGTTGTAAATCAATGAGATTTGAGACTAATTATAATGTTTTATCTATATGTACATTTTAAGTGAATGATTATTAGCAATTATTTCTTGAATGGATGCTATTCTGTTAGGATAGAATTTTAGATGATTGATGTGATTATATAGAAGTGCTGTGTGATCCATTGTATTGATTTGGAGGTTTGGGATTTGGAGAAGTAAATATTAGAAGTGCATTTGTTTTCTTTGTGTGACAAGTCGATTTTTAGGGGAAACTCTTGCGAATTTTTCGTAGGAATTTCTCCAAAATTATTATTTTTAAATTTTAATTACTTGCCTCCTTATGAAAACTTAGCCACTTCTAATATATGATTTAGATTATTAGGAGGGTAAGACGGTGCTCCGGCACTGAATGTGGCCTTCATCGTCTAGTCTTCCGGGATTAGGCAATGGGTGTTACAGCTTCTAAGTCTGACAAGAGGATCGTTCGGGAATTGTCAAAGAGCTATCTCTACAAGGATGGAATTCTATACAAACGAATATGGAATCAGGCATATCTCAGGTGCGTGACTGAAGAAGAAGCTCAACAGATAATGGAGTTAGTACATGGCAGAGAGGAATGCCCCCACATGAATTGAATGGTTCTAGCCTATAAGCTCATCAATCTAGGTTATTGTTGGCTTACAATTGAATCAAAATTTGCCAAATTTGTTCAGAAGTGTCATAAATGTCAGATTTATGCCAAGCTCTAGAAATTGCCCCTGATAGCTCTCCACCCTAGCACCATGTCATGGCTCTTTGCGACTTGGGGAATTGAAGTGATTGGCAGAATCACTCCCAAGTCTTCTAATATGCATGAGTACATCTTAGTAGCCATCAACTACTTTACCAAGTGGATCAAAGCGGCCTCCTATCATCTTCCGAACGTCAAGAAGAAGCTCAGTTCGTCCAGAAAAATATCATATGCAGATATGGAGTTCCCTTTGAGATCATTTCAGACAATGGATCTCATTTTCAGAAAGAAATCTCCATCCTAATGACAAGGTACAAAATCCAGTACCACCAACCCTTCGCCATACATGCCCCAAACCAATGGAGCGGTCAAAGCAGTGAACAAATCCATCAAGAAAATCCTCCAGAGGATGATTCCCAATCACAAAATTGGCATGAACATTTTCCTTTTTCCTTATTGGGATATAGAACCTTTATCAGAACACCGACTAGGGCAACACCTTACTCACTTGTGTACAAAATGGAAGCAGTCCTCCCTATCAAAGTTTAGATTAGATCAACCAGGGTCATGAGAAAAAGTTAGTTGCTTGAAGAAGAATGGGTTCAGAATTATTACAACTGGTTGAATGCTATTAACGAGAAAAGGCTAGAAGCTCTTAATCAGATTCAGAGCTACCAACAGAGAATAGCCAGAAACTTCAATAAGAGAATCTGAGATCAAAAACTCAAAAAGGTTGTCTTGTACTCAAGGAAATCAGAGCTCCTATACAAGATCCTCGAGTAAAATTCAGGATAAACTGGACAGGCCGCTACATACTGAAGAAAATTCTCTCCAAAGGCATTGTCATCTTGTTCGACATAGATGGCAATAAGTTAATCGATCCATGCAACTTTGATCAACTCAGAAGATACTTTGTATGAATGCATTCAGGAATTAGCACTAGAAATATTGCTCCCATATGTCACCGTTAAGCCAAACTACTGTGACCTGACTCCCGCAAAAATGCTCTAAAAGTACGAGTACGTAGGTAGCCCAACTTTTGGGTATGGTCACAACAATAATAAAGTACATTATGTTCTTCCTCTCATGAAAATTTCATATTTTATATGCCGATTAATGAAAATAATTCCAAAACCAAAACAGAATAAGTTAAGTTGAAAACCTACAGGGCAAGTGGCTTAAACAAAATCAAAAAGCTCACTAAGTTGAAAACTAGAAAGGGTAGTTTAGGCAAAAATTAGGGTAGCCTGCTAAGTCGAAAACCCGAAAGGGTGGCTTAGGCAAAAATTAAGGCTCATAAGCTGTAATCTCATAAAGGATAAAACTTAATTTCCTTTCCAAGAGTGTCAAAATGATTCCCCTTTTACATATCTCAAACCAGTACAAGTTATGTAAAAAGAAAATCATAGAAGCCCTATCACTCAAGCATTTATCTCTATCATTTGTCTATCTATGTTAGTCATTTGTGTGTCCACTATCCAAAGTGTCAAAAAATCAAAATGTGTGCCAAACTAAACCCTCTATATGACCTGGGTCAATGTCCTAACTTAAAGCCCTCATAAAAATATGGGTTGAGTCAAAAGTCAAAAGAACAAAAATCCTGCCCTATTAAGATAAGGCCAGCATGAACCGAGGGATTGGGAGAATCGTCTTCGCTGCCTTGGAGTCATCTCTGTAGAGTCATGGAAATCCTCTGGTTCAACTCATCGAGTAGAGTCTAGGGTCGTCCCAACCACCACTTAGAGTCTAGCATCTATCTCTTGAGTCAAAGTCACTGTACGCTCTCTCTTGGTCACCATGCTCCATAGCACACCAAGCCTCATAAGCAGTAGTCCTGCCTCTAAATACTCCGACCTCAACCACATGGGCCCCTCTCAACCAGCTACCCAACAAAGCCACACTAATATGAGAAGAAATAAGTTTATGCCAAAAAAGAGCTCAATTGGTGGCAACCCTTAAAAATGCCCCCTCTGTCTCATCAGCCTAGAATTGGGGTAGAATGTGACGCTGTCATGCCCTGATTTTTGAAATTTATGAATAATGGCTTACTAGATTTCTAATTAGTACCAAATTGGATTTTGATATGATTTTCAATTTGGATAAGTTATTTTCATGATTATTGAGTCTATATGGTGATTCATCCATTATATGTTATTTGTGTGATTCTCCATGCATAAAATGATTTCTAGATTTTCAATCTTAAGGTTGTGCCTTAGGAAGCCTTGTTGTGGAATTTAATGTGATATGATCCTAATTGCTCCTAGATATTTGGGATTGAAATTGAAAATGGTGTTAAATTAATCTTAGAATAGTTCTACTAAATCGATATCATTTTTCCCTCTTTATTAGGCATTAAAATAATTAATTTGATATTTATTGTCAATTATTGAAATTTGATTTTTATTATGATTTATTGATAACTAGTAGTATTAAAGGAATTATTTATCAAAATATAGTTATAATTATATTTATTGATATTTCATAATGGGTATTTTATTAAATGGACTTTTGTTATATAAGTGAGCTTATTTGATTATATGCCATTTTGTGTGATAAAAAAAAAGTATTTATTAACTTAATCTCGAAAGATTTGTCAACACCCTCATTTGTGAAGAGACTGCTGCCACCACACACAAATATAAGAAAGAGAGAGAAAGAGAGAGAGAGAGAGAGAGAGAGAAGAGAGAACAAGAGCTCTCCTTCAACTCTTATGATCTCCACCATCGAAATCTGCAATCAAACAACAAATTGAGTGTTAGTAATATCAGAGCACTAATTTAAACTAGAAGGTTAAGGTTCAACTAGGCAATGATCATAGAAGGATGAAACTTCTAGGGTTGATAAATGCAAAGAGAAGGCATAATTGTGAAGTTGAGTGGCTATTATATGATCTGAGGTTAGTACTCTGCAACTATATGTTTAGTTTGATTCCATTTATTAATGTTGGTGTTTATAAACATTCTTTCTTCTCTCATTTATTGATTTTGAGAATTTATGTTTTTAAGTGTAAAATTGAAAACTTTTGTATGAATTGCTTGAATTGATAAATTTTGATACTAAATGTGTCCTTGGGTCAGTTTTGAATGTACTTTTAAACCCTTTATGCTTTACATCTGTATTTAAGCTCTTCATGAAAGTTGTAGCTCTACTTCTTAGCTTTTCAAAATATCCTTTTATGTCTAATTTGGATACTCATAGCTAAATTTATGATCTAAATACCAAAATTGGTTTTGTCATGGCATCCCACTTGTATATCCAAATTGATTGCTCATTTTAGCCACTAAGATAGCTAGATTATGACTTGTATCCATCATGAAAGTTGTATAATTATTTGTTAGCTTTCCAATACATCTTCTTGTGTCTAATTTGGATGCCTATAACTCAACTTATGAACTTAATGACGAAACTGGTTAGAGCATGAAATGCTGACATGCCTACGGAGTGGAAATTTTTGAGAACACAGCCAAGCCATGGACTCTTTTGACTTGTGAGATTTGCTGACACACCTAGGGTGTGGAAATTTTAGGGAACATGGCCACACCGTGGACTCTCTTGGCTCTCAAAATGTGATTCATTATTCTGACCCTCAAACGACACTTAAACACCCCAAATATATATGTAACTTCTCTAGAATCTAATTCTGATTAAAACCTATTCTAAATGAGATCGTAATCTTACATGAAAACATAGATATTGATCAAGGTAATAACATGAATATGCATATTGATGAAAGGAACTTTAAGATGACATGATCTAGACAAGCATGCTTAGGGTTTATGTAAGAATAAAGGTGTGCAAATAGCTTTGATGTGTGTAGTGAAACATTTGTGAGTCAATATGTGATCTTAAGTGCTAAAGAATGATACATTGTTTGATATATGACCATGCATGTTACATAATTGATTCTAGTTAAGAAACTAGATATGTAATTAGTATACTTAGAGTTTGAATTGAGGAATTGAATGTATGATTGTATAAATTAGGAGACTTCATAAACGATTAGTGAGTTTATTTGGAAGAACGAGATATGTATGCTAAACTTGAAATGTGATCCAAACCATTTAGGGTATTGATTGCCATGGTCAAATTAATATTAACTGATAAATTACATAATAATGTTGTTGTTAGTGATTAGTTTAATCAAACATATGAAAAGTTTGATTTGTAATGATTATTAAATTATTAAATTAGGGAATTTAACCTAATTGGACCTCAGTGAGTAATTGCATACGCATTATGTTAAATGATATTTGAATCAAGCAAATAGTAAGCTTAATTGCATGTCTAAAATTAACTTAGCTTGAATATATATATATATAAATAGGCTAAATCTATACATAAATCAAAAAGGTAATTAGGTCATTTAAGTTGACAATAATGCATGAAACACTTAGTGATAAATATTGATAGATTATATGTGTGATTGATTATGTATTAAAGGTTAATTAGGGTTTTAATTTAGAATTGATAAACCTACCTATTTGTATCAATTGAGATCTAAATTTGCAATTGAGTATGATTGAATGCTAATACATGATGTTATTGTGAATGGATGTTTCTAGCTTATCTATCTAGTAATATAGGCCTAAGTTGTTTAAATATGGGGTTGTGATTGAAACTTGATCATACTTGTTAGTTGATGATTGTAAATGATTAAGTTGCTTGCTTGATGCTTTAATGACAAGACTAGTTCCTATACCTTATTTGTTAAAGAGTTGCACCACAATTAATATGGTGTATGAAGGAGATAAGTATGTGAGTTGATTAAGTATTTATTCCTTACATAATATATTGATATTATGAGTGCCAAATGTTAACATGGTGAATATGCTACAAGTATTGTGACACATAGGGACCTATATGTTCCTTTGTGTATAATGAGATTAAAGACGTAGTCAGGTATGTCTATGAATGCCTATGATGCTATAATTGAACTTTTGAGATTCTATCTGTGATTGGACTCTGATACCAATGTAAAGAATTATAACTAACCATTTGAGCCCTATTTATGTACTTGGTTGAATAGCGTCATGAATGTGGCTATACTGATATTGGATTTGAGCTATGATTATATGCTGGACACGAAGCGTCCCACTCCGGTTGCGGACGCACACTAACATTCTGTAGGCTTATGCCACCGCACTGTAGGATTTCCCCTAATCTGTTCTATTGGCTATTATGCCATTCTAATTGTGAATTTGATACCTATTATGTTGTTGTTTCTTCTTAGTTACTAATAAGGCCCATAAATAAAAAGATTAAAGAATGTGATTGATATCATACTGTAATAGTATGTGTTTTGAAATATTTCTGTAACTGTACATATGTTCCAATGATATTCTAATCTGGCAATGAGATTGATAGTATTTTGATTTATTAATGACACTAATAACGTTCTAATTTAGCATTGAGACTATCATCTATTTGTTATGGTACATATTTTGATTATTTCCTGAAATAACACATATGTTCTGAATTCATTTTGATGTATTATATGTCTTAGTGACATTTTAATGAAGTCTACATTTGGAATATGAAGAAATATGATCATTGGTACTTAATTATTTGTATTCCTTATATTAAGTTTTAAACAGACCCCTATGAGATTACTTAACTATTTGCTATGTGAATAAACACATATATGAGTTCGCTCTTATAAATACATATCAATTGAAGTGACTTTTTGGAATGCAAATAATCTTAAATATGAATTGATTATGTGTTTCTGTATAGAAACATAGAGTGAGAATGTGGACTTATATATATATATATATATATATTTGTGTGTGTGTATGGTTCTAATGTACCATTCTTGTATGCTATGTGATTACATATAATTGTTGAGTACCATTAAGTTTTATACAAAGCGTGATTTTTTTAACTTGCGTAGGTTGAAGTTGTTTGTTGTGGATCTCACATATATGTGTCCAAAGAGAAGATCTTCTGTTTCCAAACTAGAGTGTGAGTCTATACTATAAACTCATGGCATGTGTTAGATTTGAAATAATGAGAGTTTTGGTTTGATTATGTGGGGTTTGTATTTTATCTAAATGCAATTGTTCTAATCCCTTAAACTCTATAAGGATTTTTTATCTGTTCCATATGGACTTAGACTTTTATTTTGAGATTGAACTTTTGATATCTTCGAATTTATTACTATCAGATTTGAGGATAGTTCCTCTTAAAAGTTATTTTATTGAATTGAAATATTAAATATGTGTAAAGGACTTCTAAGAATTTCATTATTACTTTAATAATGTTTCATTAACTGGTTTGTTCATTGTCTTAGCCGTATTTTGAAAAGAAACCTATGGATTTTCTGTTAGGTTCACCTAAACTATTTTGAAAATATTTGATGGACTTCACTACTGCCTTCAAAAGATTTTATACTAATTTTTATAATTGAATTGTTTTAAGCAAGTTATATTTTAAAGAATTTTGATGTATGTTTTTAGAAAACTAATCATTACATTTGATTCACTTGTATTAATTGATACAAGTTTTACACTAGTAAGTGAGCCTGTATGTGCCTCTGTCATAGAATGTGACATCTCTTATTTGGTCCTGCAAGGTTAGAAATGGGGAGTTGCACACTATCCATGCCAAGTAGATGAGCCACCTAGTATCCAATTGACAAAACTAGAAACCTGCTAATCTCATACTAGTCAGACCACCACAAAATCTAGCCTGGCCTCAGTGCCAGTAACCACTGCAGCCACTCGTTCTCTGAACCGAGTCTCACAATGACTCATTTAGATCGGTGGCTCATATGGACGATGTCGTGGTAGCTCCACCACCCTCAGATGATCCCTCAACCAAACTTGCAAAATTAGACATTGCACTATCACATAAAAAATAAATAGGTATTCACATGTAAGATCCCTTATCCAAACAAATCTAGTTGCACCCTAACTAGAGAAATTCAAGCCTTTTCCAAAGCATATAAGACCTGACTTTGCCCCCACTATTCAAATCCTAAGATAAGCATTCATATGCAACTAAAACCTAAGCCTTTTAGTAGAAAAGCACCTATCCAAGTACCAAATAAGTTAGCTCGAGAATGCTTACCTAAAGCAAGATCAGACTAGCTGACCAGATTCTCTCTACCCTATAAGCTCGATCGAGGCTCATAATAGTCTCTGCCAAGGCCATGCTGGCGATCCCGGCACCTCGCTCCATCTGAAGGACCGAATCTGTCACTCTCAAATCTCCCCAACCTAGTGAATCAGTCAGTATGTCAGTGCTCAATCAGCAGAAAACCAAAGCTCGAGTCCTAAACCTCTAGTGCTCCAAGTCAACAAACTCGACTAGATCCAGATGTTGCTCAACCAGCCCAAATCTACTCTATCCTCCACTACCAACTCCCTAGCCTCTACTATAGAGAGACCCAACATCCTCACAAAACTCCTAAAAACCAAATCCTGGTCAGTGTAGCCACCAGATCCCTCTTATAACTCCTTCCCAATAAAGCCACAAACTCCTCATATGTCGAGCATATCTTCTCGAAATATGTGTCATGAGCTTGTGGATCCCAGAGGTGCAAACACGAATCTAGAAAAGCCTAATCTATCGCAAGCCTCTCAATGTCATCAAAGAAGCCATACCTTACCAGCTCCAATTTATCGTCTCCACCTTTGTCAACCTCTTAGTCTATCTTTGCATTCCATAATGATAAATGACTCCATTTTAGGGCAGAGTGTATGAAAAATTTGGAAAATCAGGCCTAGGGGCACAAAATGACAACATTTTGAAGCAATAAATGAGGTATTTATAGACTTTCAACCATCCACCCCCAGGACTTGTCGGCGCCAACAAGGCTTAAATTGATGTCGATTTGGCCTGCATAGAGTGCCAAAATGGCACCATTTTGGAGGACAACGGTGCTAATTTCAGGCAATCTGGCACCAATTTGTCCATAGAAAAAAAAGAGAGAAAAGAGAGGGAAGAAAATCAGAACATAACCTAAAAGATCATTTTCCAAAGTGATTATTGGCAGGTCAGGCCTGGATTTTCTATAGACACCCTCTCTCAGAAATTGAGCCAGACTATTAGGAGTGGCATCTCATGCATCATGCATAATTACTCTTTTGAGGCTCATAATAGTCTCTGCCAAGGCCATGCTGGTAATCCCGGCACCTTACTCCATCTGAAGACCGAATATGCCACTCTCATATCTCCCCAACCTAGTGAATCAGTCAGTATGTCAGTGCTCAGTCAGTAGAAAACCAAAGCTCGAGTCTTAAACCTCTAGTGCTCCAAGTCAACAAACTCGACTGGATCCAAATGTTGCTCAACCAGCACAAATCTACTCGATCCTCCATTACCAACTCCTTAGCCTCTACTACAGAGAGACCCAACATCCTCACAAAACTCCTAAAAATCCAATCCTGGACAGTGTAGCCACCAGAGCCCTCTTAAAACTTCTACCCAATAAAGCCACAAACTCCTCATATGTCGAGCATATCTCCTCGTAATATGTGTCATGAGCCTGTGGATCCTAGAGGTGCAAACACGAATCTAAAAAATCCTAATCTATCGCAAGCCTCTCAGTGTCATTAAAGAAGCCATACCTTACTAGCTCCAATTTATCTTCTCCACCTTTGTCAACCTCTTGGTCCATCTTTGCATTCCATAAATGATAAATGGCTCCATTTTAGGGCAGAGTGTATGAAAAATTTGGAAAAATCAGGCCTAGGGGCCCAAAATGACAACATTTTGAAGTAATAAATGAGGTATTTATAGACTTTCAACCATCCACCCCTAGGACTTGTCGGTGCCAACCAGGCTTAAATCGATGCTGATTTGGCCTGCATAAAGTGCCAAAATGGCACCATTTTGGAGTACAACGGTGCTAATTTCAGGCAATCTAGCACTAATTTGTCCATAGAAGAAAAAGGAGAGAAAAGAGAGAGAAGAAAATCAGAACATAACCCAAAAGATCATTTTCCAAAGTGATTATTGGCGGGTCCGGCCTGGATTTTCTACAGACACCCTCTCTCAGAAATTGAGCTAGATAATCATGAGTGGCATCTCATGCATCATGCATAATTACTCTTTCTTAAAACTAACCATGATTTCCAGCGCCAGAACAGTCAAATAGGGTGATCAGCTCTAAAACACTCACAACAAGGTGATCAGCGCAATAACACTCACAACAAGGCGATGAGCACCAAGACTCTCACAATAGGGCGAGCAGTGCCAAAATAGTCAAACAAGGCAACCAACGCCAAGACAATCTAATAAACAGGGCGATCAACACCAAGACCCTTAAAACAAGGCAATCAGTGCCAATTCGCACAACAAGGGACCAGCACCAGGACACTCATAAATAGGATGATCAGCACCAATTAACATAATAGGGTGACTAGTGCCAATTAACACAGTAGGGCAACCAGTGCCAATTCAACAAAATAAGGCAATTAGCACTAAAATAGTCAAATAGGGAGACTAGCACCAAGACAGGAGCAAGGAGACCTGTGCTAATTCAATAAAATGGGGCGATCATCACCAAGGTAAACCCAAAATAGGCAATCAGTGCAAAAACTCAATTCAAGCATTTGGGGAAAATAGACAATGTGGGCGAATCAAAAAATCCAGAACATAAAAGGGCAAATATTTTATTAACAAAAGTTATAATCAAGACTTTACAAAAGAAGTTATTACTATTAGAGCAACACCAACCCAAAAAGTATAATAAAAGTTAGTCCCTATAATACTTAGGCTACACATGCAGCCGACTCAAAAAGCGACAAGAGCCAGAGCACACAAACTCAGTGATGCCTCAAGTCATCTCGCAATGTTTGAATCGGGTCCTTTAGAAAGCTCTCACAAGTCAAGTCCTTGACCAGCACTCCCTAGAGTTGACCCACCTGGAGAGTAGTCCCTTCACACCAGCTAGGAGGAGGCCGCATAAGCAAAGCATGCCATTAAAAAGAGGAAAAAAGAAGCAAAACTTGCGTGTATAATATACCAAAATGCCTTACGAATAGACCGACCAATGGTCAGGAAACTCATCTAGCAGCATAAGGGCAGCCATGTAGTGGCAAGTAACGTATCTCACCTGCTATGTCTCCTCACCAAGAAAATTAGGGACTACAAGGGTAGCCATTCCTTGACCAACCTCTAGCCTCGATGGTGACAGTGGGCCTCACTCTTGTTCCACCTCTCGAGTCAGTGAAAGTTAATATGTGTTCACACTCCTCCCAGACTCACTAAGAGGAGAATATGGGGTATGAGGTGATTTAGAACTCATACCAGCAAAGAGAGTCTTTACAGATTTTTAAAAGAAAGCATGAAGAAAGTAGTAAGCAAGGATGTGTGACAAATGGAGTCACTCCCTCCCCTATTTATAGAAAATGGGGAGGACGGGCCTCACCCCTATAAAAAAATTGACATTTTGGACCCATCAAAACTCATATTGACAAACGGTCATAGTCAAATGTCTGTAACAAAATTTCAGATCCAGTCATACCTTCTAATTGGATGAAAAACCATAGCAAGGCTCTAGAAAAATAGACAAATTGGACCGACTTTAGAAAAATTTTCTCAAAATCATATAAGATTCACACAGGATGTTCCAAACATCATCACAAACCTCCAAGTATAGTTGTCAAACCAACATTATTTTTGGAAGTGTTGAAATTAGAGTCTAAGAGGTCGAGCCTTGATTAGCTTGGATCTCTTAGTGGGAGCAAACTATTGATCATGATTTTAGCAACAGGCTCAAGGAAATTCTGTTACAGTTCCAACAGCGCAAGAATCAGCTCGATCAAATGTCATTTGGGCCTCAAACGGACTCCTAGAAGCCCAAAAATCCTAAAATCAAATGACATTGGCATTTTGGTAAAAAGCCATAATTGACGTTGACCACCCTAGCTCCAGCGCTAATTTGACCATCACCGGAACACCTGATTGGCGCCGATCGAAAGGCAAATGGTGCCGATTTAGAGGTTCCGGTGCTAATCTGGCATAGCTAGCCACCTCTTTGCTTATAAATACCACACTCCCCCCCCTCCCCCCGCCATTCAAAACATCTCTTGTTGCTAGATTAAGCACTTCTCAAGCATCAACAACTCTCATTCTCACTTTTGCAATTCTAAGACCACAATGTCCAACTTCGCTCTTCTTCCTTAATTGAGTTAAAGCTCGACTTATCTCTCAAAATTCAATCCTTTTAACTTTCAATCACACTTTGGCCTTCCTTAGGCCAAAGCTATTAGTTAGTTGATTCATTATTAATTAATTTGGTGATTAATTAATAATTCTTCACTTATCAATATTATAAGACTATAATACAGGTCCTCACCCCCCTACCTTAGCTTATATTGGCGGAAGACTCGACCTCTTTAGTCGACAACAACCGTGGAGCTCTGACCCAGCAGTGTCACAAGCACAAGGGTATAATCACTAAACTCAGACATTATTAATTAATCCCAGTTCATCCGGCATCTTATCAACTGTCAAGCTCAATCCGTCCGATAAACTAAGCTCAATTCATTCGATAAACTAAGCTCAGTCCACAAAACTATTTTTCAAACTAAGCCCAGAATTAGCCAGCACGCTTGTAAGCCACTCTAAGAGTGGCATCCTTAGACCCCTAGCATCCTTATCGATGGTACAACTTTGTGCACCCTGATCCTCATAAAAAGGAGGTATGAAGGCATACCAATGGATTTTAGCCTAGGTAGCGAGCCTCAAACCAAACTAACCTATCGGGAGTTAGGAGAGTGTGTCACATGATCTAGAATCATCGATAAACGAGGCTAGAGTCAAGCTCCCCTCTGAATTACACACTCTTTTGATTATTGCTTTTAACGGACTTAATTCCTGCTATTACCATGCATTATTAGCATGCTCATGCATCGATAAACTAACATTCACACAAAACCACTTTCGATTTCTCAATTAGACCAAAACTCTTGATCCATACGAAAAGAAGCTGAAAATCTAGTTTTCGAACCCAATGATTTAAGACTAGTACATTTTATCTATTGTGGTACACTGAAGGATTTAATCACAGGGTTTTACTATTACTAACCATGATTTCACCACCAAGCTCTAGGAAATTTCATCACGATTCCAACAGTAGAAGAATCAGCTCTATCAGACATCGTTTGGGCCTCAAACGGACCTTAGAAAGGCAAAGGACACAAATTGAGCCAAAACGAGCAAAGGCATAAAACTGCCTCGCTTGGTACCAGCCACCTAGTTGGCAATACCAACCAGCCCCTGGACGGTACCGGCTAAGGTTGCCAGTTGCCCAGCCTGCAGTACTGTAATACCCCGAAATTTTTATTTCGAAACATTCCCATTTAAATTTAAATTGTAAATTATCGGGACCAAAAATCATTTTAACAAGCTTCTTTAACAAGCTTAAACGCCACGTAAATTTAACAAGCTTTAACGCCACGTAATATTATCGGGACCAAAAATCATTTTGGTTCGCCCAAAAATTTATCAAATAACCGTCAATAGAATAAAATCGGACCAATATTTTTTTTATTGGACCGAATTAATTTAAATTAGACCCGAATCGGATATTTTTGAAAAACACTGTGCGTCACTATTTTTTTTCTCCCCGAAAATTTACTTGGACGATTTGTTTTTATTTGATAATTATAAAACTTTATTAATTTTTTTATTATTTTATTTTTTCTTTTTAATCATCTCCTTGCTCTTCCTTGGTCGACAACCACCAGCCAGCCACTCCCTCCTCTCCCTGCCTCCAGCCAGCCACACCTCCCTCTCCCTGCGCCGCTCCTCAGGCCACCGCGCCACCACCTTCTTCCTCCTCTTCTCTCTCTTTCTCTCTTCTTCTTCCTCTCCCTGCTGCTCTCTCTCACTGCCTCTCTCACTACGCCACAGCAGCGCCACGAG
>CANUEX010171316.1:0-20319 GCA_948099535.1 Jatropha multifida | reverse complement strand
CTCCGTGGCGGGAGCCACAGAGGCGGAAAACAGACCTGACAGCATATTACTTCGCTTCTATTTTAAAGCTGCGTGGAGCCGGAGTTTTGGTTTGCGGGCCAAACCAGGTATCGTAGATTTTTGCCGCGTCGCCGCTCTTCTCAAGGTTCACCAGTTCATCATTCACCGCTTTCAGCAGCGCGGTTTCACCTTTTCCCACCCCAACGCCAATCTCCTCTTTCGACAGCAGATCCGGCAGGATTTTAAATTTCGCTTTATCCGGCGCTTCCGCCAGTAACCCGGCCAGAATGGTGCTGTCTTGTGTAATCGCCTGTACGTTGCCATTACGCAGCGCGGTCAGCGCCAGTGGGATATCGTCATAGGCCAGCACGCGGGATTGCGGGAAGCGCTGGTGCAGCGCCTGCTCCCCGGTAGTGCCTTTCACTGCGCCGATACGCGCTTTGCTGTAGGCATCCAGTTTATCGGCAGCCGTTGCCGGGACGAGGAACTGCTGGCCGGTAACAAAATACGGCGTGGAGAAGTCAATCACCTGCGCGCGTTCCGGGGTGATGGTGATATCTGCAACAATCAGATCCACCTTGCCGGATTGTAACAGCGGAATGCGGTTCGCCGGATTGGTCGCGACCAGCTCCAGTTTCACCCCAAGGCTTTTCGCCAGCGCTTTAGCAAAATCGACGTCATAACCGACGATATCGTGCGATTTCGGATCAATTGCGCCAAACGGCGGGTTGGCGTCGAAGGTCGCCACTTTGACGACACCAGCGGCTTTGATATCCGCCAGTTTGTCGGCATGCGCAGCAAATGAGAGTGCGGAAAGGAGTGTCAGCGCGCTGAGCGCGGTGATTTTTGTGTGTAATGTAGTTGCCATGCTTATCCTTATGCCCTGTTATTGTGGTGATTTCAGCGCTAAAGTCACATAACCCCATTCATCAGACAAATATCAAAAAGTGCATTGATTATCTGAAAATATTATTAAAAACAGATTCACCATATAAATCCCTTATCCACCATCGCTCCACAGAACAAACTTTTTAAGACCTTATAAACACAAGGGAATAGAGAGCAGAAAATATTACTCTGCGCCGAGTGTGGCCAGATAACGCCCCGGCGTCTGACCCAACCCCTTTTTGAACATGGTAATGAATGCCGTGGTCGAGTCGTACCCCAGCGTCTGGGCGGCTTGCTGTACGGACTGGCCGCTAATCAGCAGTTGCAGGGCGAGGATCAACTGCATCTGATGCCGCCAGCGACGAAAACTGAGGCCCGTCTCCCGAACCACCAGCCGCGCCAGGTTACGCTCGCTCATGGCGAAAACCTGTGCCCACTGCACCAGCGTTTGCCGCTCAGCCGGGCTGGCCTCCATATGATCGACCATCTGGCGGATCTTCAGATGCGCGGAAACAGGAAGCTGCAACTGCATCTGCGGTTGATCCGGCAACTCATCAAACAGCACCTGCACCAGCCGCTGCGTAGCAGGCTGGCGTCGCTGCGTCGGCGTTCGTGCGGCAAGCGTCATAATCAGCTCGCGCACCAGCGGCGAGATCTTCAACGTGCAGCAATGTTCCGGCATCACCACCGACCAGGGTTCGATAAATAAAAAGCAGAGCTGCGCGTTGGGAGTCGCGTGATTACTGTGCGACACCCTACCGGGCAGCCACATGGCATGGTGCGGCGGCACCATCCAGCGTGCATGTTCAACTTCGCAGGTGATGGCCCCTTTCAGCGCCAGAATCAGTTGCCCCTTGCGGTGACAATGCGCAGGAATGCGCTGCTCTTCTGCCGCAACGGTGATACGAAAAGCCACCGCCGCTTCCTGCTGGCTGTCGGGATCGTAGCCGCCCAGTCCGAGTCCGTGCATTAAGTTGTCCGAATTTAGCGATAAACTGTCATTTTAGCTTGATTAAAACCAAAGAAAAAACCGCTATCGTAACGCTCTGTTGTTTATCAAGAGAATACAATGACCACTCGCCTTTCTTCCCGTGGGCAACAAGGGGTGCTGCTGATTGCCGGTATCCTGATGATTGCGACCACGTTACGCGTCACGTTTACCGGCGCGGCGCCGTTGCTCGATGCCATTCGTGCAGAATATGGTTTAAGTACCGCACAAACCGGCATGCTTACCACGCTGCCGCTGCTGGCATTTGCGCTGATCTCTCCGCTGGCTGCCGGTGTCGCCCGCCGTTTCGGCATGGAGCGCAGTCTGTTTGCCGCTATGGTGCTGATTTGTCTTGGCATCGCCATCCGTTCCCTGCCGTCCTCCACGCTGCTGTTTGCTGGCACAGCGGTGATTGGTTGCGGTATCGCACTCGGCAACGTGCTGTTGCCAGGTATGCTGAAGCGTGACTTCGCCGGGCATGTAGCGAAACTTACTGGCGCCTACTCCCTGACGATGGGCGCGTCTGCGGCGCTTGGCTCCGCACTGGTGGTTCCGCTGGCGCAGAGCGGCGCGGGCTGGCACGGCGCATTGCTGATGCTGATGGTGTTTCCGCTGCTCGCGCTGCTGCTGTGGTTGCCTCATCTGCGTCGCGGTGCACCGGCGCAGATCAGCGCTTCCGGAGCGCTGCACAGCCGGGGGATCTGGCACTCGGCGCTGGCCTGGCAAGTCACGCTGTTCCTCGGTATCAACTCGCTGATTTATTACATTATTATTGGCTGGCTGCCGTCGATTCTGCTGACTCAGGGTTTTAGTGAAGCGCAGGCCGGTTCCCTGCACGGTATTTTGCAACTGGCGACTGCCGCGCCAGGCTTACTGGTGCCGGTTTTCCTGCACCGGCTGAAAGATCAACGCGGCATCGCGGCGCTGGTGGCGCTTCTGTGCGCGGTGGGTTCGCTGGGATTATGGTTGCTGCCAGCACATGCCGTGCTGTGGACGGTTATTTTTGGTTTTGGCTCCGGCGCGACGATGATCCTCGGCCTCACTTTTATTGGCCTGCGCGCCAGTTCCGCACATCAGGCGGCAGCTCTCTCCGGGATGGCGCAGTCGGTCGGTTACCTGCTGGCAGCCTGTGGCCCGCCATTGATGGGAAAAATTCACGACGCCAGCGGCGACTGGCACCTTCCGTTACTGGCATGTACCGTGCTGGCGGTGGTGATGGCGGTGTGCGGCGCGTTTGCCGGCCGCGAACGGGAAATTATTTCCCGCTAAACCGCGCGCCATCCGGCCGGATACCGGATGGCGCGTAAGAGCTGCATGGCTTATTCGCAGGCAGCGCGCAGCATCGCCTGTACCAGCGGTGAAGGTCGTCCAGCCAGCGCGGCGCGTTCATGCTGGAACAGCGTGGCGACAAAGAACGGGTGCGTCACCAGTTCCACCGCGCGGATTTCACCCTCTTCATCCCAACCGGTCACGCGCAGATCGCCGCTCTCCAGTTCGCGGGCAAACTCTGCCGAAACGCCAAAGCTGCAACGGTATGCCTCTTCCACCATTTCACGACCATACGCGCGGGCAATCAGCGTATTCGGTCGCAGTTCGATGGTACCGGTTTGATCCACCAGCGCGCAGGTCAGCGCGGAGATCACCATGCGCCCTTCGTTTTCCGTTTCAGCATGTGCAGCGTCGCTCCAGCCCAGCACATTACGGGCATATTCGATCACCGCATGCTGGAAACCGCCGCAGGTACCGAGGAACGGCACGGCATTTTCTCGCGCATACTGAATGGCAATAAACGCGCCACGGGCATTTTTATAAGGGCTTCCCGGCACCACCCAGATGGCATCGTAGCCGACCAGATCTTCGGCGCTGTTAATTTCGCTGGTCGGTAACCAGTCGTAATCAGCGGTAATTTCCAGTACGGCAGCGGCATCATCAATCGCCAGCGGAATCGCCTGATGAGCAACAATGTCATGGCTGTAATCGCCGACCAGTGCGATACGCAGTGTTTTCTTCGGAGGGATATGATGCATGAATGTGTCCTTATGCCGGGGCAAATAACGAATAACATAAGGAACATCACATTAGCTGTCTTTTACTGGAATCACAACACCTTAAAATTGAGATCATGTATCACGCGGAAAAATGAAATAATCTGTTGCGCAAGAACAAATTATCAGGAGTCACCCGTGCAGCAAATCCGCATCCTCGTGAGCGCCTGCCTTTCCGCACGACAATTACCGGCGCTGATTGCCTGGGTTGAAGAGAGGGAGAGCCATGATCCAATGTAAACGTGTTTATGACGCCGCCAGCGACGACGATGGTTACCGGGTGCTGGTCGACCGGCTCTGGCCGCGCGGCATAAAAAAAGCCGAGCTGCGTTTTGATGAATGGAACAAAACGCTGGCACCCTCAACGGAGCTGCGCAAAGCCTTTCACGGGGAGGTGCTCGATTTTGCCAGCTTCAGCGAAGCCTACCGCAAAGAGCTGGATGCGCAAAAAACGGCAGGTGAACAGCTTGCGGCACGGGGTAAAAAGGAGACTGTTACGCTGTTATACGCGGCGAAAAACAGGGCGCAGAATCATGCCATCGTGCTGGCCGAATGGCTGCGCTCGTTGAGTTAGTCGATCACCCGCTCGCGCAGATCCTGCGGTTCGCTGTCGGGTTGCAACGGCATCAGATGCTCAGCCCGGATAAAAGCAAAGCCCTGCTGACCATCGAAAGCGGTGACATTTCCGGTGACCAGCCACAGCGCCCGGCCGGCGTTGCGCGGCATCTCAGTGATTACACCGTTCACCGGATTTAAAAAACGTTCTCCCGGCTGGCACAGGCCGAACAGTTCAACGGCTTTACCAATATTGCAGCGACCATTGGCGGTCTGGGCGCCAATCACTAAGGCCTGGCTGCCCGCTCGTAGCTGAAACATACTTCTCTGGTACTCTCGCAACAGTAAAAATGAGATTAATCTGAAAGCGAAGTTTACCCTGGGCCGCCCGCTGCTGTCACGATCCGGATTGCGGATGATCGCGACGCCACAGCGTCCATTCATCGATCACCTCACCGTTCGGCAGTTTACACTCGGTACGCACACCCTGCGGGCTCTGAACCGGCACCCGCTGCCCGCCCTTTTGCTGGCAGTACATCGCCGCCGGATTGGCTTTCCCGATCTGCGGCGGCAGCGGCGCATCGGGTTTCGTTGTGGAGCAAGCGGTGACTAAAAACGGCAGCATCCATAAAACATAGCGCATCATTTTTTTCCTTCATCTCAGGCGAAATCGCTCTTCAGCATAGCCTCAAGCCGGAGGTATCTCCATGATTTCTCCATTCTTACTGCACTTTTGGTCATTATAGTGAGTCTCGTTCTCACCCATGACCAAGAGAACATCATTCCGTAATCAATGAGTTTTTGCCCCGCTTCATCAACGGGGCTTTTTTTATTTTCCCCTGCCAGCTTTAGTGGCTACCGCCCCCCGATATATCAAATGTCCGGCTTTCATGATGTAATGTCGCGCAGCCAGGATCTGCAGCATTAACATGCGCGGCAGTGCCTGTGAATGAGGGAATGTATCTGGTGAAAAAAATAAAAAGAAAAAACCCTTTCCCCGTCTCGATTAAGCTTATTGACCCCCATGGATAGCTTGAGAAAAATCTGATTTTCTTCTATCTCTTATACAATTCATTTCTGGCGAATATCGCCGGTGAAGGAGTTTTCGTGAGAAAGACAACCATCATTATGCTGATTGTGGCAATTGTCGCCGTGGCCGGAACGCAATTGGGCTGGTGGTAATTCCAGACATATTGTTATTTCAGCGCAGAACTCAACCAAACGAATGATGGCGTCCTCTGAACAGATTCCTACGGTCTCATTTATTTGGGCAGGAGCTCGCTATGTTCACTGGTCTGAAAAAAAGCGAAAGCAAACGGTTAGCCACTCTGGAGCTGCTGAGCAAGGAGGATAAATCCCGCGATGCAGCACTGGCCGAGTTTGCTCTTCTGGCGTGCGAAGTTATGGGCGTTGAAGGCTGCTTTATCTCTACATTCGATGATGTTTTTCAATATATCAAATATGTTAAAAACATACCGATTGAGCACGTAAAAATACGTATTGAACAGACCATGTGCCAATATTCTTTGCACAGCGGCCAAACGGTAATTAGTTCAGATACCCGCCTTGATGGTCGATTTAATCATCAGCCGCTGGTAAAAAGCGGCGATATTGTTTTTTATGCTTCAGCGCCAATGATAAATAAAGATGGCGTGATCATGGGTACGCTGTGTGCGAGTCATTCCGAAACCTACGTGCCCACGTCCAGCCAGGTTGCCAGCTTTTTGCGCGTTGCCGCCCTCGCTGCCGCTTATCTTGAATCCTTTTATACCGTCGGGTTGGTGGATGCGCTGACCGGTCTGCCTAACCGCCAGTTTCTGATGAAAGAGATGGAGCGGCTGACCAATGAAAAAGTGAGTTCCCCTTACGGGCTGGTGATTTTTGATTGCATCGATATGCCGCGTGCTTACGAGCTCTCTCGCTATCTCGGCCTGGAAGCAGTGGAGAAACTGCTACGCAGCTTCGGCTCGCTGCTGCGTTTACGCCTGAGACTGAAAGAAGAGGTCACGCTGTATGCCTTTACCACCGCGCGTTATGCCGTGCTGGTGGATATCGATTATGCGCTGACGCTGGCAAAACGGGCGGAACGTTTACCCTGTACGCAGGCGAAAGTGGCTGGCGATATCGACATCAACCTGACCCTGCATACCGGCTACGTTAAATTTTCCCCGCAGGAAGACAATGTGCAGGAAGTGGTGCGCCAGGGAATTAGCGCCCTGCATGAGTCCATTCGCCAGGATATTCCGGCGTTGCAGTTCAACCCGATCCTCGACCACAAACGCAATAAAGACTTCAAATTGCTGCACGATCTCAGTGAAGCCATTAAATCTCCGGACCAGTTGTATATGGTCTATCAGCCGAAGATTTCGCTGCGCTCAGGTAAAACCGAAGGCGTCGAAGCGTTACTGCGCTGGAAACACCCGCAGCTGGGGAATATCTCCCCGGCCGTCATAGTGGAGCTGGCAGAAAAAACCACCCTGATGAGCGATCTTACACAGTGGGTGATTAAATCGGTGATCGCGCAGCTAAAAAGCTGGAAACAGCAGGGCGTTTTGCTGCCGGTGTCGATCAACGTTACGGTAAGCGATTTCTCGCGTCCGGGGTTTGCCGACGAGCTGGAACGCAACGTGCTCGCTGCCGGGCTTTACACCTCCGATCTGCGTATCGAATGTCTGGAGACGGAAAAAGTGCTGGAAAGCGACCCGGCGCTGGCGGAACTGGACAGGCTTAAACTACTGGGCTTTACCATTCTGCTTGATGACTTTGGCGCCGGTTACAGCAATATCAGTTACTTACGCCGAATTCCGATCGACGTTATCAAGCTCGACCGCTCGCTGGTCAGCCAGGTAACCACCGATACCGGCAGCCGGATTATTGCCCGTAACGTGATTATGATGCTCAAGGAACTGCAGTACGTGGTGCTGGCCGAGGGGATTGAGGATCTCGAAACCGCACGCATGCTGGAAGAGTATGGCTGCGATGTCGCGCAGGGATATCTCTTTTCTCGCCCGCTGACGCCCGAAGAGATCCCGGACTGGCTGGCTGACAGTAAACCCTTTCGTTTGCTGGCGAAAATCAACGCTGGCGAGAATCACCATCAGTACGGTATATAACCACGCACGTTATTTATCAGGCCTGTTGTATTAAGCAGCAGGCCGCGTACTGTCATGAAAATGTCATAAAAAAGATATTATATTGCGCCTCAATAACTTAAGCCAAATACGCTCAATTTCCCTGCAGACAGCCGATTAAAGCCCCGTAAAACCCGGTCGATATTGCTGGCGTGCGCCGGTTCGCGCTCCACTGACAACGGGAAGCAGAAATTCATGAAACTCAACCACCTCACCATCGGGCAGCGCCTCGGTTTTCTTGCGACCATTCTGCTGCTGGCAACGCTGTTTATTGGTATTCGCGGCCTGGCGATTAACGCTGGCGGATTAGTACAAAATCAACGGATCATGACCACGGAAAAGGTCGTTGCCCAGAGTATTGACACCGCCCGCAACGCACAGGTGCAGTTTAAAATTCAGGTGCAGGAGTGGAAAAATACGCTGCTGCGCGGTACACAGGGCCAGCAATCTTTCGACAAATATAAAAACGCGTTTGTAGAACAGAGCCAGAAAACGCAGGCGCTGTTAAAAACCCTGCGCGAATTGCTACCGCAAATCGGCCTTCCCGCAACAGAAGTCACCAATACCATCAACCTGCATGCGGAACTGGAGCAGCATTATCTCTCCGCCTTGCAGCAGTACGCTATACAGGATGCCACCAGCGCCCAGCGGGTCGATCATCTGGTCACCGGCATCGATCGCGAGCCTACGCGGATGATCGACGAAGTGGTGGCCTCGACGTTGAAACAGGCGGCGCTTATCCGCGAACAAACTGAGGCCAGTAATTATCAACACTTTTCCCAAACGCGCCTGATGTTACTGCTGGTAATGGCATTGACTTTAGTTGTCGGGCTACTGATCACCTGGTGGCTGATCCGCAGTATCACGCAGCCGCTGGCGCAAGCAGTATCGGTGGCCCGCAACGTTGCCTCCGGCGATCTGCAATCAACGATTGTCCCCGCCGGACGGGATGAAACGGCGGAACTGATGCATGCGTTACTGGAAATGAACGGCAACCTGACGCGTATTGTTACCGGCGTGCGTTCCGGTACCGAAACTATCGCGGGCGCATCGCAGCAGATTGCCAGCGGCAGTCGCGAACTCTCTTCGCGCAATGAAGCGCAGGCCAGCGCGCTGGAACAAACCGCAGCCTCGATGGAGGAGCTGACCGCGGTTGTCAAAAACAACGCCGAAAATTCACGCATCGCCAGCGATATCACTCGCGAAGCGACCCAGGTTGCAAACCAGGGAGGTGAAGTGGTTGAGCGTGTGGTGCAGACCATGAGCGAAATTAATCAGCTTTCGACCGAGATCAGCAGCATTATCGGCGTGATCGACAGCATTGCTTTCCAGACCAATATTCTGGCGCTGAATGCGGCGGTTGAAGCCGCCCGCGCCGGAACAGAAGGCCGGGGTTTCGCTGTCGTCGCCTCAGAAGTTCGCGCACTGGCTCAGCGTTCCGCGACGGCCGCGAAAGAAATTAGCGCCTTGATCCAACGTTCTGTCACGCGTATTGACGAAGGTAACCAACTGGTGAAAAGCGCAGGCAGCGCCATGGACGACATCATGCAGAGCGTGGCGCACGTCAGCAAACTGGTAGAGACCATTTCGCTGGCGAGTAACGAACAGAGCGTGGGAATCGATCAGGTGCATGTCGCCATTACTCGTATGGATGCGGCGACGCAGCAAAATGCAACGCTGTCGCAGGAATCATCGGCGGCGGCGCATGCCATGCAGCAGCAGGCGGAAAACCTGCTGGAGATGGTGCAAATCTTCAAACTCCGGACAAACAATAAGATGGTTTAATGAATCTGGCTGCTACGGCGTCACATTCCGCAGCAGCATGTGGCTATCAAACGATAGCGCAGCACCAGCAATCATCAAATTCATTAATCTTTCCACAGAAAAATTTGCGTTGGCTCACAATCGGGTTACAGGTTATAAAGTGCGCACGTGACGGATATACGCTTTAACAATCTCAAAAAAACATTCGCTGGCAGTTTTGGTGTCGAAACTGCCGCATTTTATTGCTATTCCCCCCTGCTTCAACCAGCCAGTGAAAACAGGAACTTTTTTCTCTGCAATTAATTCTCCGCAACTAAGATATATCGCATAAGAAACAGCGAATTAATTCAGTGCGTACGCAGAAGCATGCTAATGGCATCCTGTTCAGATAATCCATAGCCTTTCACAGAGACCTCCATCGCTTCATTCTGAGTCTGGTTAAACAGCGTCTCATTGCCGTTAGTGTGCAGGTTTCCAGAAACGATATCTCCCATCTCAACATCATAATTTCCCAGCAGCTCTGCGATGGCGAACTCGCCTTTATCGTCGCGAATCACAAGAAAGCCAATGCGGTGCTCGTGGTGAACGACAGTACCTTTCATAAGAACAATCCTTTCGCAGTAAGAGAGTTTCAGCGTAGCTGAATCCAGCCCGCCAGGAAACGATCTGGCGCGTATTTGGCGCACCGTAGCAACAGGTTTATGATCCCGACCACAACTCTTATTCACGTATTTATAGTCTCAGCGGAAACATTATCCCTGCAGCTTCAACAATAATAAAAACAGCTACACTATGTGTGGTTATGCTTGAATATAAATATACACTTAACTTACTGTTGTGCGCTTTTTAGCTCCTTAAGTAAAATTTCCTTTTATCTCCGGGAAAAAAGATGATGGCTTAAATGAAATTATTTTATGCACTATTTCGCCAGTACGTAAGCAACAGAAAAATATAAAGCACGCAGTACTCCATGCCGTAAATAGATATAAGAAATGCAACATGTTTCAGGCTCGTATCCCTTTTCCTGAGAAGGCTCACTATGCGTAACAATGAACCCGTCACACAGCAAGAATACGTTTTCGACAATGATGCCACTTTAATGTCAACGACCGATCCACAGAGCCATATTAATTATGCTAACGACGCGTTTGTTCAGGTCAGTGGTTTTTCGCTTGAGGAACTAAAAGGTGAGCCGCATAACCTGGTTCGCCATCCCGATATGCCAAAAGAGGCTTTCGCGGACATGTGGGGCACGCTGAAGCAGGGGGAACCGTGGACGGCACTGGTAAAAAACCGCCGTCGTAATGGCGATCACTACTGGGTACGCGCTAACGCTATTCCGGTGGTACGTGAGGGCAGAATCAAAGGTTATATGTCAGTACGTACACGGCCCGCAGCGGAAGAAGTCGCGGCGGCGGAGACACTGTACCGAGAGTTTCGCAACGGCCAGAGCAAAGGCCGACGTTTTCATAAAGGGTTGATTATTCGCACCGGTTTAATGGCGTGGCGCTCGCTGTTCGTCACCCTGCCCCTGCGCTGGCGATTACGCTCAGCGCTAATTATCGCGCTGTTATTCAGCCTTGCTGCCGCCTGGCTGCATGCATTAACGCCAGGGCAAATGGCAAGCTTCTCGGGTTTTATGGCGCTACTGCTGCTGGCTATCGATATCTGGCTTGAGCAGCAAATCGTTCGCCCGGTTGAACATCTGCGGCGCCAGGCGTTGCAGGTTGCCAGTGGTGAAATTCATCAGGTGGAACAGCTCAACCGCGTAGATGAAGTGGGCGTCACGCTACGCGCCATCAACCAGCTTGGCCTGATGTTTCGCTGGCTGGTTAACGACGTCAGCGGCCAGGCAGTGACCGTGCTGAAAGCGTCAGATGCGCTGCGGGCAGGAAATGACTCCTTAAGCCGTCAGACTGAACAGGCGGCGTCAAATGTGCAGCAAACGGCCGCCACCATGAACGAAATGACGGCAACGGTAAGGAGTAACCGCGAAACGGCGGCGGAAGTCACCGCCCTTTCGCAAGGTACGCAGAGCGCGGCACAGCAAGGCGGACAGGTCATGAATCAGATGATCGAGATGATGTCGGCGATTGCGGACAGCTCGCGGCAAATTGCCAGCATCACCAGCATCATCGACAGTATTGCCTTTCAGACCAATATTCTGGCACTGAACGCCGCGGTAGAGGCTGCACGCGCGGGGGAACAAGGTAAAGGCTTTGCGGTGGTGGCTGGCGAAGTGAGAAGCCTGGCAAGCCGCAGCGCCAGCGCGGCCAGTGAAATCAAAGCACTGATCGAAACCAGTGTGGCGAACGTTGATTCCGGTAGTGCACTGGCCGATAACGCAGGAAAGACGATGAAAGAGATTGTCAGCCAGGTACAGAACGTCACCGCGCTCATTGCGCAAATCAGCGCCGCCACCGCCGAACAGGCGACTGCGCTGGGCGAAGTCAGTGTGGCCGTGGAAGATCTGGACAGGATCACCCATCAGAATGCCGAGCGCGTGCAGGAAGGCGCGGAAGCCTCCGGGCGTATGAATCAGCAGGCCATTCGTTTAGCAGAAGCGATTTCGGTGTTCCAGTAACGATATTTCGTAATAAACCTGGAGGCTGCGCTCATTTTCTCGCCACTGGCAGGCATAGTGTAGGAGTATCTTCCAGGAGGACAGAACCATGAAAAAGTTACTAATATGTTGTCTTTTCGGCAATACCGCCAACGCGCTGGCGAAACGGATGCAAAAGGCAGCCAACGAACATGGCTATCCAATGCTGATTAGTGCCATCGGTCTGGAGAATTTTGCCAGCGTGGCTCCCGCCTTTGACTGTTTTCTGGTCGCGCCGCACATCCAGTACAAACTGGACGAAATTAAGGCCGCCGTGGGTAATGCGCCTGTCGCGATTATCGAAAGCTATCCTTTCGCGTCAATGGATGGTGAAAAAGTGCTGGAGTTTGTCATGGCGAAAATGCCTGTGCCGGCAGAATAAACGCTAAAAAGCCACGCTTGCTGGCGTGGCTTTTCTTTTTATCTCTTCAGGTTATCTCTTCAGGATTGCAACGTTGCCAGACGGGCGGCGAAGCCGACAAAGATTAAACCAATCAGCGAATTTCCCAGACGGGTTAAGCGTTTTTTTGTCTTCACCCACTGTGTCACATACGAGCCTGTCACGATCAGGAAGCTGAAATAGCAGAAGCTGATGATCTCCAGCGTGCTGGCGAGAATAAAAAAGGACACGCCGGGACGGGCATAATGGATATCGATAAACTGCACAAAGAACGAAACATAAAACAGAATCGCTTTCGGGTTGGTCAGGCTCAACACCAGCGAGCGTTTTAAAATATCGCCTTTATGCGCATCATCATCGCTTTGCGGCTGCGTTCGCTGCACAAAGGTACTGTAGAGCATTTTCCCGCCAAGCCAGAGCAAATAAATCGCGCCGAGATAACGCACGATATTGAACAATACCGGTGTTGTTTTAATCAGCGTGGCGACACCAGCGTACGCGAGAAACATCAGCACAGCATCACCAATAAAAACGCCTGCCGCAGCGGTATACCCGTTGCGTAATCCACCGGCGATACTGGTTTTCAGCACAAAAAAGGTGTTCGGACCGGGCACCAGAATGATAAAAATTGCGCCGATAAAATAGGTCCAGTAACTGATAACGCCAAATTCCGCAAACACACTCACTTCCTTAGAGCTAACGCTGCAACCACAATAAAATTCGCGACATATGCTACAAGGGGAGCCGCAGAAACGAAAGCGTTGCGGTTATTTCAGCAAAAAACGGCGTTTCAGGGCTGCGCCTCTTGCGCGATAAGCCTGGGGAAGGTCGTTGAATACCACTCGGGAACCTCTTCAGGAGGCATCGGTCTGGAAAAATAGTAGCCCTGGACCACCGGACACCCGATATGCCGCAGGAGCTGTAACTGTTCGCGGCTTTCAACGCCCTCTGCCACCACCGTCATGCCAAAGCTCTGCCCGATGCTGGTTATCGCCTCCAGCAGCGAACGGCTCCGGTTATCCGTCAGGCAACCATCGACAAAGCTTTTATCAATTTTAATTTCGGTCACCGGCAGCGTGACCAGCCGGGAAAGCCCGGAAAACCCCGTCCCGAAATCATCAACCGACAGACCGACGCCCATATCGCGCAGTGCCTGAAAACGCGTTGATAGCTCATCATCCGGCGCCATGACCATACTTTCGGTAATTTCCAGCGTCAGCATTTCACCGGGGATGGCAAACTCGTTGATCGCTTGCAGTACCTGCACGGGAAGCTGGATATTGTGAAAGTGAATGGCCGATAAATTGACAGAAAGCGCAGGAAAATCCGGCCAGGTTTTGCGCCACTGCGCCAGTTGGCGGCACGCCTCGCGCAACACCCAGACGCCGATATTTTCGATTTCTCCCATCTCTTCCGCCAGCGGTATAAACCGAGCAGGCGGCACATCTCCGTGTTCAGGATCCCACCATCTTGCCAGCGCCTCAAAACCATATAATTGACTCGTGGCGATATTGATCTGCGGCTGAAATACCAGCCGCAGGCGATTTTCCGCAACGGCGCGCTTCAGCGCCGCCCCCAGAAGCAGACGCTCCGTTGCAGCGCGGTTAAGCTCCTCATTGAAGAACTGCCAGCCGTTACCGCCGCTGCGGTAAATATGATCCATGGCGCTGTGCGCAGTGGACAGCAGCCAGTCGCGATCTTTACCTGCTTCATGGCTGATACCGATACTCAGCGTCAATGAAAGCGTCGTGTTATTGAAGCTAATGGGTTCACTAACGGCGTTTTCGAGCGTTTCCACAACTCGTGTCATGCTGCTGACGTCATTTTCGCTATCCACCAGCACAAACTGTTGCCCCTCTATTTTGCTCAGATACTGACCCGTTCCGAGGTTATTGTGCAGACGGTTAGCCACGATTGAGAGGATCTGCTCAGCGGCGCTATACCCCTGCGCATCAATGACGTCCTGGAAATGATCAACCGTCATCATCAACACCACCGGCGCTTTCGTCTCCGCTGTCGCCAGTTGTTGATCGAGATGCTCTTGCAGATGACTGCGGTTAGGCAGCCCGGTTAGCGGATCGAATTTAATCAGATGTTCAATCTGCTGGCGGCTGTTTTCCTGCTCCAGTACCAGCGCGGCCAGGTGCTGGCTAATATCGGCGACACGCTCAGTAAAGGCTCTGTTTTCCTTGCCTGCCACGGTGTCGATCGCCAGGATGCCTGCGGCAACGCCGTCACGACGGCGAATCGTCACCGCGCGCGACATGACTCCCGGGCTGTCGAGTTTTTCGGCGCTGGACGCCCAGTGTTGCGGAACATTATTTTGCAGGGTTTTCAGAGAAGCGTGTGCCTGTCCCAGCACGGCGACGATATTACGGCAGATGATTTCGCCCATTTCAGCGATCGGCAGGTTGCTGCGCATCGCGGAAAGCAACGCTCGTTCAAGTTCGCGGATCTTGCGGTCTTCAGTGATATCAGAAAAGGTCATCACCAGATTCTGCAACTGACCATTTTTGGCAAGAACCGGGCTGAGGGTGGCGCTGAACCAGACGTTTTCGCCAGTGCTGGCAAGCGCCTGAAACTCATTCTGGTCACGCTCGTTCTTGCGCAACAGGTTTTGCAGACGCTGCCGGTTATCCGGCGGAGCATCGGGAATGTTGAGTATGTTATCCAGGCGTTTCCCTGCCGCCTGGCTTACGCTCAGGCCAAACGCCTCCGTAAAAGCCCGGTTCGCCTGAACAATACGCCGTCCGGTATCCAGCACGATCACCGGTTTGCTGATATGGTCAACAGCCAGCAGCAGCAAACGCGTCTGTTCCCGCTGTTCCACCTCCAGAGTGGCGTCACGCGCCAGCGCGAGGTAACAGACTTTTCCTGCGTTCACGACCCGGGAAAGGGAAAAGCGCGTCCAGATCCTCTTGCCGTCCTTTCGCTCCAGTTGCAATTCCCGGCTCATCCCTTCAACGCGTGAATCTCCGCCCTCGCGATGATGGCGAATAAAGCCAGGATGCGCGGCCTTCAGGTCATGCGGAATCAGAATGGAGACACTTTGTCCGAGCACATCGTCACGGCTGTAGCCCCACAGTCTTTCTGCCGCGCGATTGTAAAACATCACCCTGTCTTGCTCATCAATCAACACGGCAGCCATCATATTCTGCTCAAGAGCAGCAAACAGAATATCTTCCCCCTGCCATGGCGGCACCGCCGGTTTCCTGTACTGGTGCATTCGTTTTTTCAAATGATTAAACATGCGGCTTCCCACTGTTCAACACCGTTACGCCTGCGGTGAAGAAAGATATGTACGAACCGGCATCATCAACCAGTTACAGTCACTGCGCTTCCAGGCTATTTCGACATATTTCCGGACTGTACTGGCGTAAGCCTTCCTGGTGAACAAGCACAAAGGGGTCTTCGCTTTCGCTACTCAGTTCAGTGTATGCCATTCGATCGTGCCAATAGTGGCCCGGCACGGGCAAAATCAGATATTGCACTCTCTTTTTTTAATCATGTGGTTGGCAAACGCTGCGCTTTCACGATCGGCGAGAGGGGATGCTGCACGGCGGCTTTATCCACCAAAATGCCGGTTATCCCGGACAAATAGATATGAGCGATGTCTATGGCACCCCACGGTTTGCTCATAGGTTTGACGGCAGCGTTAAACACAGCAACTTAAAAACAGTTGGGACTGAATTGACCATGACACTATTCCGTTCAACTCGGTTGTTTCAACCGTAGATATAAAATATCAACTGGCGCATTTTATATTGTTGCCTTCTCTGCATTGAGGATAATTACCTTCCCAGGGATATTTCATACACGTTCCTTTTTACAGTCAGTTCGCTGATATTGAACAAATTGCTATATCTTTTTTAATCCTTTCACATAAGCAAAGAATGCAGCAGAAAATTAGCTATATCATTCATCCAGAGAATGATGATCTGGATCATGGTGTAGTTCTGCACCTGGAGAGAATACTTATTTCGCAGCAGTAATCTTAACTTCAATGTTTTTAATTCGAGAGAAATGACGGACATAGAGTTACTGTGTAAACGGTAATAATTTGAAGTAATTAGATAATTTCGTATGGCTGAAAAAACTGCATCGATTAAATCGTCATAAACAGGCTGATAACATTGATCCTATTTGAGTGGCTACACACTCTGAGGCTACGGGTGATAAATGGAAAACTTCAAGCTAAGACTTAAAAATCATATTGAACATGTCAAAAATGTTGGCATTCATTGCACGACGGAGGAAACAACCAAGCAAGCGCTGATTCTGCCTTTTTTAGATATTTTGGGGTTCAATGCTTATGATCCACAAAAAGTACGGGCAGAGTACGGTGCCGATTTTCCGGGTGTCAAAGCCGGGGAACGTGTCGATTACGCACTATTTTGTCAGGGCGTACCGGTGATGTTCATCGAAGCTAAAGCCTATAAAGAAAAAATTGATAATCACTGCCCGCAGCTCTCCCGTTACTTTAATTGCACGCCGGAAGTCACCATTTCGGCCATTACCAATGGCCAGGAGTGGCGCTTTTTTACCGACCTGCAAGAAAAAAATATCATGGATCCGACGCCCTTCCTGAGAATCAGGATGGACGACATAACTGATTCTGATGCCGAACAGCTTTTCAGATTTCGCCACGATAAATTTAAGCCAGAAGCGTTACGCACGCTGGCTGAAGAGAGTGTCTATATCTCTTCATTCTCGAAAGTCGTCAGTTCAAGCCTGAAAGAAGTGGACTCGGAATTTGTAAGATACATCGCCTCCCGCGCCAATATAGGTCGCCAGCTTAATCAGCGATTTATCGACTCCATCACGCCACTGGTCCGGGAAGCGGTTCAGCGCTCCGTAAGCGCCATGGTTGTTTCCGGTTTGTCAGCGCACCAGCCCATTCGAGAAGAGTTAGCGGCTCAGGGCGTGGATGATGCCGTATCAATCGATGAAACGGCCGATCATATTGATCCGGATAATCCCAACATCGTGACAACCCATAACGAACGTTCTTTATTTGAGAAGATCGTCGCCATTCTGGGGGCAGAAAAAGACCTTCAACCGAAGGATACGGAATCGTATTACAGCGTTCTCTATCAGGGAAAAACCACCCGATGGGTGGTTCGCTATTACGATAAAAAAAACCGCTCCTCGCTCCAGTTACCCATTGAACTAACGCCTGTCACCGCTAATGAAGTTTCCAGAGCGGGGCTTGAGCACGATGGCACGCGAATTTATCTCGACCGGCCCGAAGATATTCTCAGAATATCGGGGCTGATTCTCGATGCATTCCAGTTTGTGATTAATGACGAAAACTTTAAAAAGAAAAAAAACCTACAGCCCACCTGATCTCCACCCAAAATTCCCGCTCAGAATCGACCATAAAACCGTGAGTCCTGAAAAGGGCTCACGGTGATATACAGCAAATGCCGCGACTATTTTTCACCCATTGCGCGCAGAAATAGCGCGGAATAACCGATCGCTATCCCACAAAATACCTTCTGCCCTTCCCCTCTCACTTTCATTGTTGATTACTGGTGTTTTATACAGTATAAATACTGCGCTATTAATTCACACACAGGAATGGTTAATGTTCGTTGAACTGGTCTATGACAAACGCAATGTTGAAGGGCTTTCCGGCGCCAGGGAAATTATCCTTGAGGAACTTACCCGGCGTGTTCACCGTCTGTTTCCTGATGCCGATGTCCGGGTAAAACCCATGCAGGCCAACGGGCTGAACAGCGATGCCAGTAAAAACGACCGGGAAAAGCTGAACCGGATGCTCGAGGAAATGTTTGAAGAAGCGGATATGTGGCTGGTGGCGGAGTAAGGCAGTGCCATTGTGGATGACGCCCTCTGAATTTGCGCCGAAATCTGCCGGCTGCCAGAACGTGCAGCCGGGCTGAAATCGGTAATGCCTGAAGTACACCAGGAGAAGCGCCCAGCGAATATTCACTTCACGTCCTGCTCCTCCTTCGTTTTCAGCACTCCCCTCTATGCTTTTTCCGCAAAACGCATCGCCAGCCATTGTGCCTGCTGCTGCATCACCAGCACCTGGCGGCCCTGCTCGCGCCACTGAATATCGCCCTGGCTAAGGCAGCGCCTGAGCTGCTCCAGTGAGGCCACCTGAAAGCAGAGCGCCACCATTTTCGCTGGTGCCTGCGCAGCAACAGGCGGCAGCGCAAACTCCAGGCTGGCTTGTTGATGCGTGATAATACGCAGGCAGCACGTTCCTGAATCAAGCACATAGCCGCCGCTATCTTCCGCACGGGCCTCTGTACTGAATAACTGACGATACAGCGCCAGCGTCTCTTCAGGTTGCGGCGAGGCAATAACGAACGCGGACAGCGCCTGTACGCCATTAGGATGTACTTGCCAGGCGGGCTGCCAGACAGCTTGCGGCGTCTGATGTTCACAGAAAAAACTGAAGCCGTATGCCAGGGCGCTGGCGCGGATCCGCGAGATACAGAACCGGGCCTCAGTCTGACTGCCGTCCGGCAGTATCACAGGGCGGAAGAAGCGGGTCGGTGGTTCGCCATCGAGTTGGCATTGCTGTAGATGGTGCCATACCGCATGTGCATCGCGAGTTTTCCAGACCAGTCCGGCAAGGCCTGGCGCAACGTTCCATAAACCTCGCGAGTCTGTCTGCCTGGCAGGTTCATAACCTAAAAGTTCCAGATAGTTATCGGCAAAGATGGCCAGATGGTTGCTGGAGCCCATCGAATGGTGCCCCCGCGTACTGAGCTGAAATCCCATCCGCTGGAACAGGGATTGGGCCTGATCCAGCTCTTCATCAACATTAATCACCGCGTGATCGATAACCGGGGTAATCGGCATGGTGTATTCCTTCTGCTCTTTTTATTGATCCTGTCAGGCGGCACGACCGCCAAAATAGAGCTCGCGCATACGGGGGTCGTCCAGCAGATCCCGCGCACTGCCCTCCATCGCCACTTTCCCCAGCGCCAGTACGTAAGCCCGGTCGGAAATGTGCAGTGCCTCCATGGCATTCTGCTCGACCATCAAAATGGTCACTTTTTCCTGGCGGCGAATGGTTTGTATGGCGCTAAACACTTCCGTCAGCATTTTCGGTGACAGCCCGGCCGAGGGTTCATCAAGCAGCAGTACCGCCGGTTCGGGCATCAGTGCGCGGGCGAGCGCGAGGATTTGTCGCTCACCGCCGGAAAGCGCGGACGCGGGCGATTGCCACTTTTTATGTAATACCGGGTAATGTTCCGCCAGTTGCGCCATCCGCTGCTTACGCTGGCCGGGCGGTAAAAACTGCCCCCCGGTTTGCAGGTTTTCTGCCACGGTCAGATTGTTGAAGACGTTGTCCAGTTGCGGGACAAACCCGAGTGCGCATTCGCGGATTTTGCGGTGCACCGGAATTTTTGCCGTTTCCCGGCCATCGATTTCAACCCGCCCTTCGCGCGGGGAGACAAAACCGGCAATCGACTTCAGCAGGGTAGATTTGCCGCAGCCATTTGGCCCCAGCAGCGTCACGATTTCCGCCTGTTCAACGTGCAATGAAATACCATGCAGAATATCAATCCCCGGGGTATAACCGGCGACCACGTTTTCGAGGGTAATCATACGGCCTCCTGCAATGTTGCGGTGCTGTGCCCAAGATAAGCCTCCAGCACCTGCTGGTTCTGCGCCAGTTCGTCCGGGCGGCAACTGGCGACAATCTGCCCGCGATCCAGCACAATGCAGCGCTGGCACAAAGTGTTGATAAAATGCATGTCGTGCTCGATGACCAAAAGTGAAATGCCCTGACGGCTCAGGCTGACCAGCGTTTCCACCAGCTCCTGGCGTAATTTCGGGTGCACGCCGGCCATCGGCTCATCCAGCATCAGAAGCGTCGGTTTACCCATCAGCGCACAGGCAATGCCCAGCAATTTTTTCTGTCCGCCGGAAAGCGCCGCAGCAGGCAGGTCTTTCACTTTGGTTAA
>CANUEX010171269.1:0-17610 GCA_948099535.1 Jatropha multifida | reverse complement strand
TTCTTTATGTTTATCCAAAATATTTGGATTTAATTAGCACATTTTCGGTGTTTGATATATTTTATGATTTGAATATTTGTTTTTAAAAGGTGTTGTGTTTTATTGCTTGGTTACCTTAAATTATAATTATTTAGCACCACTTAGTCTTCCACTCAGCACGTTAATTTTTATCACGCGCAGGTTGTGAACGGTGGATTCTACCTAAAGATCGGAAGTAAAGCATCAGAAAGTAGTCTTTATTTTTGAGTAGGATATGTATAGAGATGTGGACTATGGCATGTATAGACTTATTATAAATAATGTTGAAGTTGTAAATATTGAGATTGTATTTAATGAAATCGGCAGTCAATTAGATATTAATTCTCGATTTTATGTGTGGTGAATGGTTAATGATATATATATTCTTGAAATAAATGAATTATAATATTGATGAGAGAACCTAAGTAAAATGGATGCATATTTAGACGTGTTTGTACCATTTTGTATTGAATTGGAGTTTTGAAGTATGGAGGAATTATATTGGAAGTGTGCATATTTTCTTTGTGTGGCAAATTTCTTTTTTTTAAAGGAAGTTCTTGCGAAATTTTATTTTCCATAAAATTTTCTCTAAAAACTATATTTTATATTTTAATTACTTGCCTCACTAAGGAAATATAACTACTTCTAATAGGTTATTTGGAGATAATTAGCAGAATAGGTCAGTGTTTAGGCACCGAATGTGGCATCTGTCGTCTGGTTATCCTGGATTAGGTGGTGAGTGTTATATTTACGGCCATTAACCTGAACTAAGGGTCTGTTCGGTGAAATTAGTTGTTTTGATAATTATTAGTTGTTTTAGTGGCGTTTAGCTGTTAGCTATTTGAGTGAAACGCTAAAAGCTAAATGTTACATGAGTTAACTTTTTACAAAAAGTTGTTTTGACCTCTAAAAGCTAGTTCAAACATTATATTACCGAATAATTTTTTAAGCAGCGTTCAGTGTTTTGACTAAGCTGTTCTAATATCTAAAAGTTAGTTTAAACGTTATATTACCGAACAATTTTTTAAGCAGCGTTTAGCGTTTTAACTAGTCAAAACTCTAAAAGCTACTCAAAAAGCTATTGCCGAACACAGCACCGAATCAAATTTATTAAAGCAATCCTTTTGGAAAGATGGTGAGTATATATTGACTATTTTAGTTCTAATTTTAGTTTAAATTACTTGATAGGTATTTAGGATCTCTTTTTATGAATTAAAGATAACTTTTAAATTTTGAATATATATTGACTTTAATTGGTTAAATTGTAAAATTCAAATCAATTGGTAATTTTTGCAATGGTTTCTCAAAAATTAATCAAAATTTTAATATTTTAAACTCTTTAATGTATGCCAGTGAAATTCATATGAATAATGACTGTTATCCAAACCTAAAGGGTCGAATGTCTCGCCCGACTCGAGGGTCGGATGCGATGTTAGTATTGACATCTGAATAAAAATAAATAAAATTATAATGATATATAATTTTTATTATTGCTTCTACCGTACTTTCTTATAAAAGTCTAATAGAGTAAACAACTAAATATTTAAAAAAAATATTTATTTAAAGGGAAATCTCTTGACTTTTTATATAATAATATAATCAAATTTAATCTCTACCTCATTGAATTTTTAATTCAATGACAACGAGATTTAATTTTTTTTAAAAAAAAATAGACAGATAATTAAAACACATTTTTTATAAAAATCATGAAAATTTTAACAAAACATGTTAAAAAATCAAACTTTGACTTGAAAACTTTTGCTCTACACATTTTTTATAAAACGTGAGAATATCAATTAAACAGGATTAGACTTTTATTAGCCACTGATGCTACTATAGTAATATATATTCGGTTAATCTATTCACAGAGAAGTTCAAATGTTGATTTAAACAATTTAAAAATAAATTTTAATCGGTTAAACTCAATTTATAAAAATCAATTAGTTAGACTTTAAAATAAAACCATCGTAGTAAAAACGATTAAATTAATCGTGTTGAACCGATTACATTCAAATTTTTCATTATAATATTATTTGATTTCACTTTTCAGTTTGGTTTATTTTAGGACGGAGCATAAAATAAATATAAAAACCACTAAAATCAAACTACAAAACAATTAAAATTAATGATCTCACAATAAATACAGAATTACAATAATATGTTTAGAAGACAGAGAATCTTGGACCGGTCCAAGGGCAAGGCCTAATTACAATAATATGTTAACTGATAAAAGAAAATGAAGTCAATGTCAGCCGTACATTGAATGGAAAGAAAATGACGAAGTGATGCTCATTTTTTTCCTTGCACTTTATTTTTTTAATTTAAGAAAATGTCAGTAGCAGTTGGAACTCTAATTGGCTGCCTGTTAGATTATAATTTGTTTGAGGAAAAATTACTACAACATCCCTATATATTAGTCAAATACATCAATAAGGACTTATTTTTTTTAAATACACGATATTACGTTAAATTACTACTACCAGGCGAAAATATCCACTGCCACCGCCTCCTGCTCCATAACCTTCTCCAGAATTAGTTGAGCAGCTCCCACCATCACCGAAACCATAGGCAAGACCGCCTCAGATCTTATTGACTTGAAGAGGTACAAACAGACATTTCATCCAGTAAATTCTATAAAATCAGAATAAATTCAAATTCATGAAAACCAATGGATTGTAAAATTCACGTTGATGTGGCTGTGACTATTTGTTACCTTGTATGATAATGTCCAAGACCAACAATGGAGGTTCGACTTGCATGTCTATTGGTTTATAAGTGCATGTTTATGCACTTAATTTAACGACCTTATGGGAAGTAGCATTTTTTGCAGACCGAAGAAGAAGAAAAAGGTGGAGGAAGGTGAAGAGAGAGCAAGGAGAAGGGCAGAGAGAGGAGAATAGTAAGGTTGGTGATTAAGAGTATTTTAGTCATAAAAAAATTTTCTTTCTCTGTTGATTGTATTTCAGTGCTTTGACTTACGGCTAAACATATACAAAAATAAACAGAGGGACTATCGACCATAACTTAGAAACGTAATCAGTTATTTTGCGAAAAATCAGGTCTGATCAGTGTATTTAACCAATATATAGGGATGTGATAGTAATTTTCCCTCTGCTTACCGAAGATTTTGTAACTGAAAAAACTGGTTGATAGTTCCTCAGAATAAATAATTAATTCAGTTCGCACTTCAATTTTCCTTTGTAAAATAAACAATTTGATGAGTAAAAATTAATTTTTTTTTTCTATAAAATAAAAATTTGAAGTTATCGTTATTAAAATATTATTTTAATACCATATTGGATTCAAGCATAAATGCTATGTTTTGTAAATTAAAAAAGAAAAAACAAAAATGAAACACATTTTTAGGTACTTCATTATAATCGTGATATCATTAAGCAAATAGTGCTATTTTTCAATGGCTTAAAATATTATTTCACCATCAATTTTAAGTTTTATTTAAATTCATGCCGATTTGATTTTTATGTAAATTTCACCGTAAACTTTAATCTATTATTGTAATTGCAATTCAATTTGACTTTTATATCAATTTCACCTTAACTTTGACGTTTTGCTGAAATAACAACCTAGATTATAATTACGACTTATATTATAAATAAAAAATAAGTTTACTCTTGACTTTAATTTAGATTAACTTAATACATTTGTATGAGTGAATGAGTTTAGGTTATTAGTATAGACAATCTCTATTATTATCTAATATTTAAAAATTAATTTTTTATATATGAATGTTTTTTTTAAATAAAGAATATAATTATATCTTGTAATCTATTTTGATAAAAAAATATTATAATTTGTAAATAAATTGATAATAGTTTTGTTTTAGATTTTATAATTTTATTTTGAAATTTATATTAAAATCAAAACCATAATATAATAATTATATTCTAATTTTTTTTTAAAAAAAGTATAGAATCAAATAATTAATTTTTAAATATTACTTATTATCAATAAAAAAAAGAATTTAAAAATATTAAAAATAACAATAGAGATTATCTTTACTGTTAACCTAAACTCTCTTATTTATACAACTATATTAAGTTAATTTAAATCCAAGGTCAAGAGCGAATCTACTTTTTATTTACAATTTAAATCTCAATTATGATTTAGGGTGCTATTGCAATAACATGTCAAAATTCAAGATAAAATTGGTATAAAGACTAAATTGGAGTGAAATTGCAAATAAAAGGTTAAAATTCAGAATAAAATTGGTATAAATATCAAGTCAGAGTGAAATTGTAATAAAATTTAAAGTTGAGAGTGAAATAATATATTAAGCCTTTTTCGATTAGTTCAGGTGCTAATAGTTAGTTTTGCTCGATTCATTTTCATAATTTTTTTTTGATTGTTTTGCTCAGAAAGAATTTAGAATTCAATTTCAAGAACTTAATTATGTGAAATTGTTTATATCTAAAATTAAATTTTATTAAATCGATGAAATTTGGAATGAATTCCACAACTCTCCTAATTATTGACTACTTAACTCTTAACTTCGATTTTGTAACTCAAGAAAACCACTTTCTTTCCTAAATATTTTAAATTTATATATTTTTTTATTTTTAATCGGTTTATATAGTTCTTAATCATCATAAATTTATTAGATAGAGTTAAAAATTATTATTTCTAAATAGGACTATTGAGGGTAGTTTATGAAATTCACTTAGATGTATAATAAACAACTATTATATGGAATTCAATTAAATTCTAAGTTGCATCAAGCTAAATATTAGAAGCTTATTTTATAATTAAAAAAAATTAAAGTTTGATAGATAAAAAATGAAATTTTCAATAAATATATTAACTCTTAAATTAAAAAATAATATTTATTTTCAAAATACAAATATAAAAGCATACATTGAGAAATGAGAAGTATGCATTGAAGAACTTATACTGCACCATCCTTTCTTACATAGTAGTAGAATTGACAATCACAAGTTTGTTATTTGGAAATTCTAATGTAGACAATTATCTTACAAGAGTGTAGATGCTTACTCAAAAATGCATTTCCTTTGAAGCTCGAATGATTTCAGATTGTTTTATTTTCTTAGGTCTTCTAAAAGGCACAACGTTGTTTGAATCAATAGAAAGACTTTTGTTCTGCATATGTAGGAATTGATATAATGCTAGTATTGGCAATTAAAATAAGAATGGTAGCTTTAGTTTTGGTGGGATGAGACAAAAGTTTGATAACAGCAACATTCTTATTATATTCGATGATGGAGTCAAGATTCTGCACTGGCTACAGGATTAAAATACAAAGTGTTCACACCAGGAGTTCCATTTTAATATTTCAAAGCATTAACTTAGGATTTGCTTTTTCTTTTTCTTTTTTACTTGGAAAAAAAGAATTGGGTAGGGATTAAAATAGAAAATGTTCACACCTGGAGTTCCATTTTAAAGTGTTTAGGAGCAATTATCAGGATTTTTTCTTATAATTGCTTTGTTTAATGAAATTTCCAAGCTGTAAAAGATCACTGTTAATATTAGTTTTCACTGTAACAATACAGAGAAACATGATAATTTGTGTTCCTTATTCATTTTTGATACAAAAGTATTCTCTAATTGGCTTTTATTTGTGTACGGAAATGAAAAGAAAATTGATAGGATTAATAAAATTAGAGGGCCTTTTTCTTTTTTGGAGAATATAATATTGATTTTTTTTTCCAGGTGTTACACAAGAGATTTGAACTTAGATTTATTGTCCGACCGTATATACACTTATTGCGTTGGTATGTATATTGATTAGTTAATAGAATAAAAGTAGTAAAAAAAAAATATAAGATCTTACCGTAAGTAATATAATTCTTCTAAAGAAATATCCAAATAAATTGGGATCGAAGTGCAATAATAGTGACAATTTCGATTTGATGGTTTGAATCAGGCTAAATGGCAAACATGTTTATACATGGTGGGCCGCTATAGGCCCAATTATGATGACGACGTTTTTGTAATTCAAGTTTGAACCAGTTCTATACACTTTGAAGGTTAGATATGGGCCTTATCTCATCGGAGCTTCAAGCCTTAGAACGTCTACCCACCCTAAGCAGAGATTTCATATAAAACACAATTTTGGAAATGCTAAAAGGCCAGTGAGTGTCCCATACACAAGCCAACGAAAGAAAAAAAATATTATTATTTCGTGCTTTTTTTTCTCAATCTATGATCAGCAACCAAAACATTGTTTGTTATTTGCTTTGATATACCGATGGACGCTGAGGGCAGGTAAGTCTTTCGCTACTTGCTAATCACTCGATTTGATTTTTTTTAATAGATTTTGCTAATTATCATGTTATATGTAAAGTCTACGGTTATAATAGTTACCGAAGATCACAATTGTTATAAAAATTAAAATAGAAAAAATTAATTATAAATTTAAAAAATTAATCACAATTATAAATTGGCAAAAATAAAAAATATTTTGTCATTATATACACACAGGTACAAAATGACAACATAGTAAGTGGCGGCAATTTTTATTTATTTGTCCTTTCCATGGCAAGTGGAAATTATTATTTAATCCATTGGGATGTATTAATAAAATCAATTAAGTTGCTAATATCAAGGATTTGCAACATTTTTTTTTAAAAAGAAGGCATTTGCATAGTTGAACAGATGGATTCTGCTATCTATTTTATTGATTAAGGCTTCAATAGTGGTCCATATTATAATATATTTTCTTCCATGAATCTTTGATGCCACGGCCGTAAAATATGAGTGAATCTAAAACAGAGCGCGATCATGTTCTGAAATTTTCAAAATTTTTTATTTGATTTGGATGAAAATATTACGAAGGTAATTTTCAAAATTTATTTTACATGTATCTAACCTAATTTTCACTCCATTTTGAGAGGAAAATGTAATAGTAAAATTTTATATTTTTATTTTACTACATCCCTAATTCCAAACATAGCATTAGTCTTGACTTGAGTAATAAGATTCTCCCTTTATTCTGTAAATTTAATTTTTTTTGTTTCCATAAAAGTAAAATGAAATTTGATGCAAATATCTATCTGGATATGCATAAGTTGTAATAAAATAATTAATAGACTTTGATTTTTTTTTAAAGTATCATTCAAATGAAATAAATAAAAAATTAAAAAATGTGAAATTTAACGGAACCAATAGAGTAAAATTTATTCTATGGCTCACCCATAGACCAAATAAAAATAAAAATAGATTTTTTTAAAAAAAAGTTGTTCCACTTATATTTCTTTTTAGTGAATGAAAAGAAATACGTCATTTTGAAAAAAAAATATATTTTTTATCGATTTAATCCATAGATTAGCTCACAAATCGGGTGTAGAGACAAGTCATTCTTTGAATAATATACCTTTAACTTAACTGGGAAAACTTATCAAGGTGCACAACTGAAATGATTAATAGTATTGTCATAGGGATTATCTACGTAACTGGTTAATTACTTGAAACAGAAAAGGCTAATAAAGCCAAATCATGCTACCAATGTGCACAGCTAAGCCATTTCTTTACAATCGGCAATTATGTCCATATGGGCATAGCTCATTTGTCTTGTTAGGATCTTGGATTCTACAGTCGCAAGTCCATGCTTATTTTCATTCTCTTTCTTCTTGCTTGATCTGTAGAAGAAATTGGTCTCCAGAATTAAGGGACATTGCAAAATGTTTGTTTCAGGTCTGAAATCAGAGAAAGAATTATGAAATTATGTAAGTGTTAGAAAAAATTATTGAAAATAAATAATATACTCAAGTTAGATATACATTCAATCATTGAAACCAAACTAATGAACTTTTGATGCTCATGGCGTGTGATAATGTTGTCTCTAGTTTCCTTAGGTTAGTTCGGAACTCCGTCATAATTAAATTATAAATAAAGTTAGTAACGTGAGCTTACTTGAGCTTGAGCCAACAAATGCTAAAATGTTAGTATTAACAAATTAGTTAGTTAACTTTCTATCCATAAAGCAAAATTTTGATCCAACCAATGTAAATTGTTTTCTTCTCTTATTTGTTTATTCATTTAGTTCTATTTCCAACAAATCAATTTGAAAGAGTAATCCACTAACGAGTATTGAGATAAGTAGTTCGGCAATTTTCTCCCGAGATTAAGAGTTTGATTCTTATAAATGAAATAAATATTTGTTTGGAGCACTTAACCTCTCAGCAGGTATATCCGTACTTTTAAGGAATAACTTTATATGCCATTTGATCAAGCCGGATTTGGTGCCTTTACATACACAAAACATATAAGCTATCCCAAAAACGTTCACTTTGGTGCTAAATCGCTTGACAGTAAGGAATTCCTTATGTACGTTCCAATATATGTAACAATTGACACGAATTTACAAAACCATGCTAAAATCTACCCTTTTTCCAAATCCTAGACATGGATGTTTTCTGCTATTCCTGGAATTCCCATAACAATTTACCAAGCATCTGTTTTCTTCTCTACGTTTCGATTTTCTTGTTCTTTACCACTTCTAAAGCATTGGCAGCTCCATTAAGCTTCAACTTTCCCAGCTTTGATTCTAATCATCCAGAAATTTACACAGAACGAAATGCTAGTGTCAGCTGTGAAGGAATTGAACTAACCACAAACATGCGGGATTTAGAACAAAGTGGAAGTGTTGGTCGAGCCACATACATAAAACCTCTGCATCTCTGGGATAAGGCATCAGGAAATCTCACCAACTTCACTACCCATTTCTCCTTTATCATTAATTCAAAAGGAAAATCAAACTATGGCGATGGGCTAGCATTTTTTCTTGCTCCAAATGGCTCGAGAGTTCCTCCAAATGTAAAAGCCGGTGGTGGTCTTGGTTTAGTCATCAATGACAATTCCACTCATGCGCTAAATTACTCAGAAAATCAGTTTGTTGCTGTGGAATTTGATACCTATCAAAATGAATGGGATCCTTCTATATCTGATCATGTAGGTATCAATATAAGGTCCATGAAATCTGTTGCTACTGTGACATGGGCAAACTGTGTAAAATATGGGAGAACTACAGATGCTTTGATTACTTATGATTCAAGCCAGAAAATTTTGGATGTCTTATTCTCTCAAGCTAACGATTTTGGCAATGAAGTTATTCAGAACTATGTATCAGCTAGAGTTGATATGGCTAAACATTTACCCGAATGGGTTACTTTCGGCTTCTCTGCTAGTACTGGACTTTCATATGAGATCAACAGAATTACATCATGGGGGTTCAATTCAAGTTCCGAAATTCTAGATGACGAAAATGTAAAGTATAATGCAAGCTTTCCAAGTAATATTGCACCTGGACCAGCAAAGATTCCACAAATTTATAAAGAAAGTAGAGGTAAAGCAGGAAAGCTTGCGGGCTTGAGTCTGGCAGCAGCATGTACTTTGATCATTATTGCAGTGGGTCTCGTTTCATATCATTTGAGGAAGAAGAAAAAAGAAGTAAAAGCCTGTGATCCTACTTTTGATGTTTCTTTAGAAGATGGTTTCAATAATGGGACAGGACCAAGAAAATTTTCATATAATGAATTGGCAAATGCGACAAATAATTTTTCGGAGGGAGAGAAGCTTGGTGAAGGAGGATTTGGTGCAGTTTATAGAGGTTTCCTGAAAGAACTCGATTCTTATGTTGCTGTTAAAAGGGTATCAAGGGGATCTAAACAAGGTATTAAAGAATACGTAGCAGAAGTGATTATCATTAGCAAAATGAGGCACCGGAATATGGTCAAGCTTTTTGGCTGGTGCCATGAAAAAGAACTACTACTTGCATATGAGTTCATGCCTAACGGAAGCCTAGATTCCCACCTATTCAAAGGCAAAAGCTTGTTGATATGGGAGGTGAGGTACAGAATTGCTCAAGGATTAGCCTCTGCATTACTATATCTACACGAAGAAGGCGATCAATGTGTTCTTCACAGAGATATTAAATCAAGCAACATAATGTTGGATTCTAATTTTAATGCAAAACTTGGGGATTTTGGATTAGCTAGGCTTGTTGACCATGCAAAAGGATTTCAAACAACTGTTTTAGCAGGAACTATGGGTTACATGGCTCCTGAATGTTTCACATTAGGAAAAGCTAGCAAAGAATCTGATATATACAGTTTTGGAGTTGTTGCTTTGGAAATAGCTTGCGGAAGGAGAGTCGTTGAACCAAGACTTGAAGAAAACCAAGCAAGAATAGTTGAATGGGTGTGGGAATTATATGGAATGGGGAAAATACTTGAAGCTACTGATCCAAAACTATGTGGAGATTTCAATGAACAAGAAATAGAGAGATTGTTAATTGTTGGTCTTTGGTGTGTTCATCCTGACTGTAAATTTCGTCCTACAGTAAGGCAAGTAATTAATCTGCTGCATACTTCTGAGGCTCCTCTGCCTATCCTTCCACCTGAAATGCCTGTGCCAACTTATCTTGCTCCTCCATCTACGCCAACATTAGCATCACCCATTTTATCTGATGATTCTACAAGCAGAAATGGAGGGCTAAGCTATATAACTGATTCGTCAGACACTCTCATCAATTGCTAGAGCATCATCGCCTCCTGTGTCAATGTTGTTGAACAATTTGTGACTCTTTGATGTTATTGAGTATGATGCAATGTTATCAAATGATTTTTCTTTTTTGTTTGTTGTTTTTATTTGATTACATTCTATTATATTCTGCCAAACATAGCTAAAAATATTCATTCTTAAATTAATTTCCGGAGATTTTCATATGCATTCCAACAGTTTTTTTTGTGGATATCAGATTTTGAACAGTCACTTAGAATTTTGTTTAATACAATTCATGAGTATTACTACGATCAATGTTTTCGGTAAAATTATTAAGAACCCCATGTTAACTAAATAACAAATCCGTAAACAGCATATACAGATAACAAATTAGAAAATTAATTGGTTAATATTTCGGAACATTATAAATTTACTATAACCACAATTTCATTTTTTTTTAACACTTCTCATATTTAACGATAAATCTTTGATATATATATATATATATATATATATAATTTCAAATATTTTTATAATCTTATAAATTGTCTATTTTAATATTTTTTCATTAATTTTTAATGTTACAATCGAATAAACAAAATTTTCTGGGAAATATTTTTAAAGAAAACATTTTCCTTAAAAATCAAAGATATGTCATGCGGCTATCAATGAGAATAACCAACGAGAATTCCGCTGTCAAAACGGACATGACGTTCAACGACAAGGTAAAAAATTTTCCCGCTGAACTTAAAAATTTCATTGACGCCAATTGCCAAATATTTCCTTTTTCCTCGTTTTCGTTTTAATCCAGAAAGCGAAAAACATTTCCAATTTCCTAATGAAAAGAATATCTGATTAACAGACGACAAAACGACACAGAATATTAAGCCATTGCCAGCGGTTTCTTCATGGAGAGACCAAAACAAGCATTCTGTTATCCCTTAAAGAAAATAAAAAATTAAAAACATGCCGGCCTCGTACTATCATACTTCAATGTCTAATTCAGAGCCATAGACAAACCAAGACTGCAAATCAATTCACAAGTTTTTGTTTTTTTGTTTTTTTTTTTCAAGAATGGAGCAATATAAATGTAAAGAACTGGAATTCTTATCCATAACCATGGGTAATCTTCTTATTATTTTCTTGAACTCTCAACGCAATATTCATTTTCTTCTCAGTCTATTCATAATCATTTTCTTGTCCCCCACATTACTCAAAGCCTCATCTGCTTCAACTCCATTGAACTTCAGCTACCCCATCTTTGATTCAAACCATCTTGACATTCTCACAGAAGGAAATACTAGTGTAAGCAACATTGGAATTGAACTTACCATGAACTTAAGTGACCAGAAAAAAGGAGGTAGCATTGGTCGAGCCACATATAAGAAACCACTGCACCTTTGGGATAAGGCATCAGGAAATCTAACCAACTTCACAACCCATTTTTCTGTTTTTATTGACTCAGGAGAAAGATCTTTGTATGGAGACGGATTAGCGTTTTTTCTAGCTCCAAATGGTTCAACAATTCCTCCTGATACAAAATCTGGAGGTGGTCTTTGTCTTGCCATCAATGACAGTCTTGCACTGGACTTTCATGAGAATAACTTTGTTGCTGTTGAGTTTGATACCTTTTCGAATCCTTGGGATCCGTCGACTAATCATATAGGTATCAATATCAGATCGATGAAATCTATTACTAATGTTTCTTGGCCAAGTAATAGAACAGAAGGGAAGAGAACAGATACATGGATTAGCTATGATTCGAGCCGGAAAATTTTGGATGTCGAATACACATATATCGATAGAATTAGCAGTTACAGAATTAATGGCTCCTTATCAGCTGTAGTTGATTTGGGTAAGTACTTACCTGAATGGGTTACTTTTGGCTTTTCTGGTAGTACTGGATCTTTATATCAGATAAACAGAATTACATCATGGGAGTTTGATTCAAGTTCAGATATTGTAGATAATTTTAGTAGCTTGAATCTCGAGCCAGCTCCAAGTCCGGTACTTTCAGAAGAAAGTAAAAGCATTAATAATGGACTTATGGCAGCCATGATTGTTGGTGGAGTAGTATGTATTTTGATTCTTGGTGGCGGTTTCTTTTTGTTTGTTTCAAAGAGAAAACAAAGGAAAGAAACGAAAACTAATGATCGTGTCTTTGATGTATCATTTGATGATGATTTCAGGAACGGGACAGGACCAAGAAAGTTTTCTTATAACGAATTAGCTAATGTGACAAAGAATTTTTCAGAGAGTGAAAAGCTTGGAGAAGGAGGATTTGGTGCAGTTTATAAAGGTTTCTTGAAGGATATGAACTCTTTTATTGCTGTTAAGAGAGTATCAAGTGGGTCTAAACAAGGTATTAAAGAGTATGCAGCAGAAGTGAAAATTATTAGCAGAATGAGGCATAGGAATTTAGTCAAACTCATCGGTTGGTGCCATGAAAAAGAACTACTGCTTGCATATGAGCTAATGCCAAATGGAAGCCTCGATTCTCATCTTTTTAAAGGAAAAAGCTTGTTAACATGGGAATTGAGGTACAAAATAGCACAAGGATTGGCTTCAGCATTACTATATCTACACGAAGAAGGTGATCAATGCGTGCTTCATAGGGATATTAAGTCAAGCAATATTATGTTAGATTCAAATTTTGAAGCTAAATTAGGAGATTTTGGGTTAGCTCGACTTGTTGACCATAGTAAAGGATCTCAAACTACAGTTTTAGCAGGAACAATGGGATACATGGCTCCAGAATGTTTCACATCAGGAAAGGCAAGTAAAGAATCTGATATATACAGTTTTGGAGTAGTTTGTTTGGAAATAGCTTGTGGAAGAAGAGTTGTTGAACCAAGACTTGAAGAAAACCAAACAAGAATAGTTGAATGGGTTTGGGAATTGTATGGAATGGGGAAAATACTTGAAGCTGCTGATAAAAAATTATGTGGAGAATTCAATGAACTAGAAATTGAGCGATTGGTAACTGTTGGATTATGGTGTGTTCATCCTGACAAAGCAATTCGTCCTTCAATAAGGCAGGTGATTCATGTGCTACTTAGTTTTGACTCTCCTCTGCCTATCCTTCCATCAGAAATGCCAGTTCCAGCTTATCTGACTCCTCCAGTGAAATTGTCCATGTCATTTCTCATGTCATCCTGTGGTTCTACTACAAGCAACAATGTGCCTATAAGCAATTCGATCACATCATCTTCTGGAGCATCATCATCTCCTTCTATGGCACTTCTGTTAGACACGCGGTAAATTCAGTTTTAGTGTATTCCTGAAGAATTTTCCATATAGTTTGTTTTTACTTATTTATTTTTTGTTAATTTCAGTTAGACGAATTGTATGTTTAATAAAATAGCTCTTGTCCAGCAACAACTTTTGAATTAGCTTTTTTCAACATAGTTTTCATAATAGTTTTTAGAGAAGTTGAAAGAGGTTTTATATGATGCGTTAAACACTATAATATTTAGAATACGCTTAAATATAAATTCATATTTATATATGTATGTAATTAATTTATATCTGTATTTAAATATAAATACTGTTTTTTTCCTTTCATCACTTTCTCTTTGTCATTTATGTATTTAGCATACTCTGCTCGTCAACTAGTGGATTTTGAATGGGACTTATTTTTATCATTGTTAATTAACATACATGACCTCTGCTTGCGACGATAGTCTCCAATTCTGCAAACATCAATCTTTTGTAGATTGCTAACATAGAGATATGCAATTGATTTAGCTAAACAGCATACTCAGAATGTTCAAATTGATTATCAAAAAAATTTTTTATGGGAAAAATAAATTTATTTTTTATTAATTAAATCCAGAAAAAACTTAAACTATATCCGAGTTTTACAAGCTAAGTAAAAAAATCTGGAGAATCTCAACATACATAAAAGAGTAGGAACGTTCTCGTCTCATAAATAATATAAAGATTGTGGCAAGTGTTAATTATAGTGCTATCCTTTCTTGAATCGCTAACATTGATGCTGCTATATGCCACACTGATCCAATAAAAGCAAGCCGAAACCTGAGAGACAAACCAAAAAACACCATCCTACGAAACCAGAATGGACAGCAAAAATTAATTCTGATTATAAACATAGACAACCCGAAGACTGAGTTTTAGCCTTATTATGAAATGCTATGATCACTAAGAGACAATGACAATGAAGAAGCCTTCACCACAGGAGAAAAATATGTACAAAATCTCCATTTACTCTTGGATCAGCACCTTCAAGTAACTTCAGCTTTCCTCCTCCATAAAGATCCCCAACCCATTGCACCATAGAAATTTGATCTTCATTTCCTTTTAGATTAATGGGTTTTTTTCCACTAGCAATTTCCAGCGCGACGATTCCGAAATTGTAGATATCTGATTTTTTGCTAGCTTTTCCTGTAATGACACATTCTGATGCCATATAACCTAAAGTCCATGCCAAAAGTGTAGGTTGAAAACCTTTGTTAAGGTCTACAAGTCTTGCCAAACCAAAATCTCCAAGTTTTGCATTAAAATTTGAATCTAACATGATATTGCTTGATTTGATATCTCTATGCACCACTAATTGCTGCCATTCTTCTTGCAAGTATAGTAATCCTGAAGCCAACCCTAAAACAATATTATACCTCATTTCCCATGTCAATAATTTATTTCTGGGTACATCAATTATTTTTGGTGTATTTTCTGTTGGTGCTATATCTTTTGGCTTGTCATTTTCTTCCAGACTTGAAGTAAAAGACCATGAATAAAGAGTATGCATTTCGGAAGACCATCCAGTAGCAGCTGAAAACCCTATTGTTACCCATTCAGGTAAGTAATCTCTTAAATCAACATCATAACTAAAGTTAACAACTACCGCATAAATTGCCAAGGGGATGCATCTCCTTTGGATTCTGTCAACAAGCTTACTCCTAACCTGCAACAGACAGGTCCCTCGACGTATGTGGAAGTGGAACCAATGCATCTATGGAAAAAAGCCTCCGGAAATCTTGTTGACTTCACTACCAACTTATCCTTCTCCATTGATGCACAGAACAACGCTTCACATGCTAATGGGCTAGCATTCTTTATTGCTCCAGCGCAGTACACAGTGCCTAGTGAATAGCAAGGTAGTGGTATTGGACTTGCTAGTGGCAACGACTCTAAAAATCCACTAGTTGCTGTAGAGTTTGATGCATACTATAATCAACTAGACGACGTGGATGGCGATCATGTAGGTATTGACATGAACTCCTTAAAATCTTCAAGAAGTTAGAAATGGTACGTATCGTCGTGTTATGTATAGGAGAATAATTGATGCAAGGATTAGTTACAATTCTAGTTCCAAGAATCTTTGTGTTTACTTTGCAGCAATAGTTTCTGAAAACACCATATATAGTTGAACAAAAGTTAACCAATTTTTGCAATGAAGTTGATCTATAAGGATTCACTTGCCTGAATGGGTTACTATTGGCCTCTCAGCTGCCTCAAGACTGCCTTCTGTGTCTTATACAATTCATTCATGGTCTTTCGCTTCAAGTTTTCAATGCAGCTCCCAGTCATGCCAGTTCCCTGTTCTCGTAGACAAGATAAAGATAAACTAGTACAAGTTGTGGGGACAATGATTGCCTTCCTCATTGGTGCTTGTGTTAGTATTAGATGCTCGGCAGTACAGGCACCGGACAAGTATTAGTTCATTCATAGTGCAGTCCGAGGACAATGAATTCGAAAGAGTGACTGGAGCAAAGAAAATCCCATATAATGTTTTGATTCCTGCAACTAATTAATTACTTCAAAGAGAAGCTTGGGGAGGGAGGATTTTGGTTCTGTTTACAAAGCATATTTGAAAGATTGGGGCATTTATGTTGCTGTGAAGAGAATAATATTAGATAGCTCAACTCAAGGGATTTCAGATTAAAAAGCTGAGGTAATGATCCTTAGCCAGCTCAGGCACAGAAATTTAGTACAACTAATTGGTTGGTGCCATGAGAAAAAAGAAATCCTACTTGTTTATGAGTACCCAGTCGCAGCTTAGATTTCCATCTCTTCAAAACTGAAAGCTTGTTGAAATGGGAGCAAAGATATAAAATTGCTCGAGGATTAGCTTATGGGTTGCAGTACTTGCATGAAGGTTGGAGACAATGGGTTTTGCACAGAGACATTAAGTCCAGTAATGTAATGTTGGATTTAGAATTCAATCCGGTGCTTGGAGATTTTGGGTTGGCTAGGCTTGTAAGTTGTAGACCATAATGCCAGATCTCAAACGTTACTGGGTGGAAGCCATGGGTATATTACTCCAGAATGTCTTCAAACAGGCAAGTCTAGCAAAGAATCTGATGCGTTTAGCTTTGGAGTTGTGGCCTTAGAAATTGCCTGTGAAGAAAACCATTTGTAGTAAGGGATAACGGGATCCATATGCCCATTGAGAAGTGGGTTTGGGAGTTTTATACAAATGGAAAGCTTCTTAAAGCTGCTGATCAGAAACTACAAGGACAGTTTACAAAGAAGGAGATGAAACGCTTGATGATTGTTGGACTCTGGTGCGCTCACCCGTGTTCTTCTTCGCGGCCTTCAATAGCAAAAGCGATTAAAGTGCTTAATTTTGATATTACGGCTTCCAAAGCTTGAATCAAAATTTCCTGGGCATGTAAATGGTCAGTTCAACGTCCTTAAAGGCGTAAATAGTAACAGATGATTACCAGTTTTCAAAAAGGGCAGTGATACACGGAACTCGTTACAAGCACAGACTATATTTTAAGATTATTGGTGGGATACAATACTTTTAATTGGATCTGACGCATAAAATATGAAAAAAGACTATATATGTAATTGGTTAAGGATATAACAGACAATTCACTTAATTTTTAAAAGTGACATAAAGTTTATTGGATGGCGGATACTTTTTTTCGTTTTTTGAATAAAGTGGATAATAACATCCTTCTTATTAGCATGTTATAAATTATAAATAATAATATTATTATCTTTTTTTAAAAGAAAATAAGTTTTTGATAAATCATAATGATAAAAAAAATTAATTGTAAGTATGCCTATATTTTTATTAATTACAATAAAATATATGTAAAATATATCAAGTAATTTTATTATTTGGATATAAAAATATCCTTTTTA
>CANUEX010171234.1:0-37663 GCA_948099535.1 Jatropha multifida | reverse complement strand
GTTGCGTAACGGCGCGCTGAATTCGAGAGCGTACCCAAAGCCGTATGCCGAAAAGATGCTGCAAATTCAGCAGGAGCAGCAGACGCCGTGGCATTTTCATGCCCATAAGATGAAAGACATTCTGAACCGGGGCCGCGGCGATTTGTGTATGCAGCTCGGCTGGGCGACGGATGAGGCGCTGTTTGACGAGCGGCGCATGGTTGAAGTGAGCGTGGACGGGCGGCAACGTACGTTTAAGCCCGGCGAGACGCTGGTGTTAAAACCGGGGCAGGGGGTGTGTCTGCCGCCGCGTTTGTATCACCGTTTCTGGGCCGAGAAAACGCTTGTGCTCGGTTGGGAGATTTCGATGGTGAATGACGATAAGCGCGATAACTATTTCCTCGAACCTGGCGGGCGTTTTCCGACCATTGAGGAGGATGTCCCCGTGAAGTGGTTGTTATGCAAAGAATATGATCGTTTGAATGTGACGTGACACGAACGGTATCTTATGTGGACAGCGCGTTTTCCCCCCTTTCCCTTTTCTGTTTCTTATACTCAAATCCCTGATGTGGTCGTCGGGGATTTTTTTGAGCCTTTTTCCCATCCATGGGAAAAACATGAGTGTAAATGGCTCTTGCGAAGATGGGGCGATGGATGACAGATGGGTAGTGATATGGCACGGCCTGGTTCAGGCTTCAGAATATCGTTGAAGAATATCACCCAGCGAAGCCTCTTGATCAGACGATCTGATCAAGAGATAGCCTACTGGAGGGGAATCTGAAACATTTCGATGCACTCCCGTTTCGCCTCTGCATTTACATCAACGCCGTGAATGTTTATTGTTACGTTATAACATATTTGAGGCGTATCGATGATCCCCGTAACTCTGTTTTCTCTGTCTGGTGCGACCCGGTTGCTGCTGGCCGTCGCGTTATTGCTGGTGCTCTGGCTCCTGACTGATTGGGCGGTCACGTTGCCATGATTGAACTTGACCATTTAGTGGCGGGATATGACCGGCTGGCAATTACCCCTTCGCTCTGCGGCACGCTGGAGCGCGGAAGTATGACCGCTATTGTCGGCGCTAACGGCTGCGGCAAATCGACATTATTAAAAACGCTGGCCGGATTTTTACCTCCGGTGAGCGGCGTGCTGCGCTGGCAACCATCACGCCCGACAATTGGCTGGCTGGCGCAGCGTCACGCGCTGGAATCACAATTTCCGCTTACCGTTCAGGATGTGGTTTGCATGGGCTGTTGGCCGCGTATCTCCCTGTTTCGCGGCCTGAATCGTGATGCGCGTATGCGGGTTGCACAAGGGCTGGAACGCGTGGGCTTAACGGCCATGGCGCGTGAAACCATTGATACGCTCTCCGGAGGGCAATTCCAGCGCATGTTATTTGCCCGCGTCTGGGTACAAAACGCGCCGCTGGTCATGCTGGATGAACCCTTCACCGGCATCGATGAAATTACCTCGCAGATATTGATGGAACAAATTGTTGATATGCATCACGAAGGGCAGACCATTCTGGCGGTGCTACATGATAGTGAACGCGTGGCGCGTTACTTTCCGCAAACCTTGCGCCTTGGCGAAAAAGCCGCGCAGTGGGGCGCATCCGCTCAGTCTCAGGCGACGGCTGAGGTGTGCAGCGCATGATCTGGCATCTCTTTTTCCAGCCGTTTATTGAATTTGGTTTTATGCGCCGCGCGCTGGTGGTTTGCATGGCGCTTTCGGTTAGCACCACGGCGCTGGGGGTCTTTTTGCTGCTGCGTCGTATGAGCCTGATGGGTGATGCGCTTTCGCACGCCATTTTGCCGGGTGTGGCAGTCGGTTACTTGCTGAACGGCATGTCGCTGCTGGCGATGAGTATTGGTGGTTTCATTGCAGGCATCACCGTGGCGCTGGTCGCTGGCTGGGTCAGCCGCCGTACGCCGCTGAAAGAGGACGCCAGCTTTGCCGGTTTTTATCTCGGCTCGCTGGCGCTGGGCGTCACGCTGGTGTCGTTACGCGGTTCGAACGTTGACCTGTTGCACCTACTGTTTGGTTCGATTCTGGCGGTGGATAGTGATGCGGCGCTGTTTGTCGCGGGTGTCGCCAGCCTGACGCTGATCGTGCTGGCGGTGGGGTATCGCGGGCTGGTCAGCGAAGCGTTCGACAGTGCGTTTTTGCAGGTGAATGCATCCCGCTTGCCGGGATTGCTGCACGGGCTGTTTCTGGCGTTACTGGTATTAAACCTGGTGGCCGGGTTTCAGGTCCTCGGCACGTTGATGGCGGTGGGCGTCATGATGCTGCCCGCAGTGGCGGCGCGCTGTTGGGTGCGCACGCTACCGGCGTTGTTACTGCTGGCGGCGATAACCGGCGCGCTCTGCGCCTGGCTGGGCTTAAGTTTATCGTGGATGGCGGGCCTGCCTGCTGGCCCCGCCATTGTGCTGACCGCCAGCGCGGTGTTCTTTTTTTCCATTTTATTTGGCACGCGCAGCGGGCTGGCTCAAAGCCTGCGTGCGCTTTTAACATAGCAAGGGGAAATGATGAAACGTACAGGGGTGATGCTGGCGTTTGCGCTGGGCTTGATGGCGCAGGGCGCGATGGCAAAAACATTAAATGTGGTGGCCAGTTTTTCTATTCTCGGTGATATCGCACAAGAAGTTGGCGGCGATCATGTAAAGGTGACGGCGCTGGTCGGGCCGGATGGCGATCCGCATACCTTTGAACCCTCGGCAAAAGACAGCGCGCTGCTGAATAAAGCCGATGTAGTGGTGGTTAATGGTTTAGGGCTGGAAGGCTGGCTCGACAGGCTGGTGAAAGCCTCCGGTTTTAAAGGCCAACTGGTGGTGGCTTCAACTGGCGTATCCACGCATACTCTGGAAGAGGATGGTAAAACCGTGACCGATCCTCACGCCTGGAACAGCGCCGCCAACGGTGCGCTGTATGCACAAAATATTCTGGCCGCGCTGGTGAAAGCCGATCCGGCAGATGAAGCCGCGCTTAATGCTTCCGGCCAGCGCTATATCGCCGAGTTAAAACAAATGGATAGCTGGGCGAAAGAGCGCTTCAGCGCTATCCCGCAGGCGAAACGTAAAGTGCTGACCAGCCATGATGCCTTCGGCTATTTCGCCCGTGCCTACAACGTTGAGTTTATGGCGCCGCAGGGGATCTCCTCGGAGAGTGAAGCCAGCGCAGCGCAGGTAGCGTCGTTGATTAAACAGATTAAAGCCGATGGCGTTCACGTCTGGTTTATGGAGAACCAGCTCGATCCGCGTCTGGTAAAACAGATTGCCAGTGCGACCGGCGCGCAGCCGGGCGGTGAACTCTATCCGGAAGCGCTCAGCGCGAAAGGCGGCGTGGCGGATACTTATCAGAAAGCGTTTCGCCATAACGTTGACACCATCGCAAACAGCATGAAATAACTCCCAATAAGCCGGATAAGCGGCAACCGCTTTCCGGCGAATTACCCGGCGGCCGGGTCTGTGGTTAGGGCCGCCATTTTCTCTACCGCGCTTTTTTCGGAAGCCTCCTCGTAAATTCATTAACCCATCCCCATATTTGCCCGGAAAGTGGTATCTTTTCCGCCACGATTTTTGTGCACGGGAGCCATCATGACGGACACTGAATTAATGCAACTGAGTGAGCGTATCGGGCAGGCGTTAAAAGCGCGCGGCGCAACGCTAACGACGGCGGAATCCTGCACAGGTGGCTGGGTTGCAAAGGTCATCACTGACATTGCCGGCAGTTCCGCCTGGTTTGAACGTGGGTTTGTTACCTACAGTAATGAAGCAAAAGCGCAAATGATTGGCGTGCAGCCCGACACGCTGGATGCGCATGGTGCTGTGAGCGAGCCGGTGGTGGTGGAAATGGCGATTGGCGCGCTGAAAGCGGCGCGTGCCGATTATGCTATTTCGATCAGCGGTATCGCCGGGCCGGATGGCGGGAGTGAGGCGAAGCCGGTCGGCACCGTCTGGTTTGGCATTGCCAGCGTCAGTGGGGAAGGGATTACGCGGCGCGAATGCTTTCCTGGCGATCGCGAAGCGGTGCGCAGGCAGGCGACGGCTTATGCGCTGCAAACCCTCTGGCAACATTTTCTACAAAAGACTTGATACTGTATGACCATACAGTATAATTGCGACAACAGAACAGTAATTCACCGCGGGGCGTAACGCGCTTCACTCTGCATGACAGGAGTAATAATGGCTATCGACGAAAACAAACAAAAGGCGCTTGCAGCTGCACTGGGTCAGATCGAAAAGCAATTCGGTAAAGGCTCCATCATGCGTCTGGGTGAAGACCGCTCCATGGATGTGGAAACCATCTCCACCGGTTCGCTCTCGCTGGATATCGCGCTGGGCGCGGGCGGTCTGCCGATGGGGCGTATCGTCGAAATCTACGGGCCGGAATCATCCGGTAAAACCACGCTGACATTGCAGGTGATTGCCGCAGCGCAGCGCGAAGGTAAAACCTGTGCGTTTATCGATGCGGAACACGCGCTGGATCCTATCTATGCCCGTAAGCTGGGCGTTGATATCGACAACCTGCTGTGCTCCCAGCCGGACACCGGTGAGCAGGCGCTGGAGATCTGTGATGCGCTTGCGCGTTCAGGCGCAGTTGACGTGCTGGTTGTCGACTCCGTGGCGGCATTAACGCCGAAAGCGGAAATCGAAGGCGAAATCGGTGACTCTCACATGGGCCTCGCGGCACGTATGATGAGCCAGGCGATGCGTAAGCTGGCCGGTAACCTGAAACAGTCCAATACGCTGCTGATCTTTATCAACCAGATCCGTATGAAAATTGGTGTGATGTTCGGTAACCCGGAAACCACCACCGGCGGTAACGCACTGAAGTTCTACGCTTCTGTGCGCCTGGATATTCGCCGTATCGGTGCGGTAAAAGAGGGTGACAACGTTATCGGCAGCGAAACCCGCGTAAAAGTGGTGAAAAACAAAATCGCTGCGCCGTTCAAACAGGCTGAATTCCAGATCCTTTACGGTGAAGGTATCAACTTCTACGGCGAGCTGGTTGACCTTGGCGTGAAAGAGAAGCTGATTGAAAAAGCGGGTGCCTGGTACAGCTACAACGGTGAAAAAATCGGACAGGGTAAAGCGAATGCAACAACCTGGCTGAAAGAGAACCCGGCAACGGCGAAAGAGATCGAGAAAAAAGTGCGCGAGATTCTGCTCAGTAATCAGAATTCCGCTGCGGAATTCTCGGTGGATAGCAACGGCGAAGACGTTGAAGAAACCAACGAAGATTTCTGATAATCTGAACCGCAATCGAGGGCTGCTGATGCAGCCCTTTTGCTTTTCTGCGACCACAGGAATGAGCCATGTCTGACGATACTCCCCGCCGCTCTGCTCTTCCCCGTTTGCGCGATCGGGCGATGCGGATTCTGGCGATGCGCGATCACAGTGAAAAAGAGTTTCGCCGCAAATTGACGGCGCCGGTAATGGGGAAAAACGGCCCGGAGGAACTCGACTGTACGGAAGAAGAGGTGGTGCAGATTGTAGAGTGGTGTCTTGAGCACCATTTTCTCGATGATGCCCGTTTCGTGCGTCAGTTTATCGCCAGCCGGGCGCGCAAAGGCTATGGGCCTGTTCGTATTCGCCAGGAACTGAATCAAAAAGGGATAGCGCGGGAAACGACGGAACAGGCGATGCGCGAATGCGATATCGACTGGGTCGCCAGCGCTCGCGATCAGGCGCTGCGCAAGTATGGAGAACCACTGCCGACAGAGTTTGTCGCGAAAGTAAAAGTGCAACGTTTTTTGCTCTATCGTGGCTTTTTGCAGGAAGATATTCAGGAGATATGGCGAAATTTTGCCGACTGAGCGCATACGGGATTTTACTTCGCACTAAAGAAAACTTATCTTATTCCCACTTTTTCCAGTAACTGGCGCGTCTGCTATGTCATGGCGGCGGCTGGTTACCACATTTCGTTAGCTTGATTTCAGGATAATTATGAGCAAGAGCACCGCTGAGATCCGTCAGGCGTTTCTCGATTTTTTCCATAGCAAAGGACACCAGGTAGTTGCCAGCAGCTCCCTTGTGCCAAATAACGACCCGACTTTGCTGTTTACCAACGCAGGGATGAACCAGTTCAAGGATGTGTTCCTTGGGCTCGACAAACGTAATTATTCCCGCGCCACCACGGCACAGCGTTGTGTCCGTGCCGGTGGTAAACACAATGACCTGGAAAACGTCGGTTACACTGCACGTCATCACACCTTTTTTGAAATGCTGGGCAACTTTAGCTTCGGCGATTACTTCAAACATGATGCTATTCAGTATGCATGGGAACTGCTGACCGGTGAAAACTGGTTCAACCTGCCGAAAGAGCGTCTGTGGGTGACGGTGTACGAAACGGATGATGAAGCCTACGAAATTTGGGAAAAAGAAGTTGGTATCCCGCGTGAGCGTATTATTCGCATCGGTGATAACAAAGGCGCAGCTTACGCGTCTGATAACTTCTGGCAGATGGGCGATACCGGTCCGTGCGGTCCGTGTACCGAGATTTTCTACGATCATGGCGATCACATCTGGGGCGGCCCTCCGGGCAGTCCGGAAGAAGATGGTGACCGTTACATCGAAATCTGGAACATCGTCTTTATGCAGTTTAACCGCCAGGCCGATGGCACCATGGAACCGCTGCCGAAACCGTCAGTGGATACCGGTATGGGCCTGGAGCGTGTGGCAGCCGTACTGCAACATGTGAATTCCAACTATGAAATCGATCTGTTCGTTAAGCTGATCGAAGCCGTAGCGAAAGTGACCGGTGCGACGGATTTGAGCAACAAATCCCTGCGCGTTATCGCGGACCACATTCGTTCCTGTGCTTTCCTTATTGCTGACGGTGTGATCCCATCGAACGAAAACCGCGGCTATGTGCTGCGTCGTATCATCCGTCGTGCTATCCGCCACGGTAACATGCTGGGCGCGAAGGACACCTTCTTCTATAAACTGGTTGCGCCGCTGATCGCTGTGATGGGCTCTGCCGGTGAAGATCTGCAACGCCAGCAGGCGCAGGTTGAACAGGTTCTGAAAACTGAAGAAGAGCAGTTTGCCCGTACTCTGGAGCGCGGTCTGGCGCTGCTGGACGAAGAGCTGGCAAAACTGAAAGGGGATACGCTGGACGGCGAAACAGTCTTCCGTCTGTACGATACCTACGGTTTCCCGATGGATCTGACCGCGGACGTTTGCCGCGAGCGTAACCTGAAAATTGATGAAGCCGGTTTTGAAGCCGCCATGGAAGAGCAGCGCCGCCGCGCACGCGAATCCAGCGGATTTGGCGCAGACTACAACGCGATGATTCGCGTTGATAGCGCCTCGGAATTTAAAGGCTACGATCACCTTGAACTGAATGGTAAAGTGACCGCACTGTTTGTCGACGGCAAATCGGTGAACGCGATTGCTGCAGGCCAGGAAGCGGTTGTCGTGCTTGATGAAACGCCATTCTATGCAGAATCCGGCGGTCAGGTTGGCGATAAAGGCGAACTGAAAGGCAACGGTTTTACGTTTACCGTGCAGGATACGCAGAAATATGGTCAGGCGATTGGCCACATCGGCAAGCTGGCGACCGGGACTCTGAAAGTGGGTGACGGTGTGAAAGCAGAAGTCGACGAAGCGCGTCGCGCGCGCATCCGCCTGAATCACTCTGCAACGCACCTGATGCACGCTGCGTTGCGTACCGTTCTTGGTACTCACGTCGCGCAGAAAGGTTCGCTGGTGAATGACAAAGCGCTGCGCTTTGACTTCTCTCATTTCGAGGCGATGAAACCGTCTGAGATCCGCGCGGTGGAAGATCTGGTGAATGCGCAGATTCGCCGTAACCTGCCGATCGAAACCAATATCATGGATCTGGAAGCCGCGAAAACGAATGGCGCGATGGCGCTGTTTGGCGAGAAATACGATGAGCGCGTGCGTGTACTGAGCATGGGCGATTTCTCTACCGAACTGTGCGGTGGTACGCACGCGTCCCGCACCGGTGATATTGGTCTGTTCCGCATTGTGTCTGAATCAGGCACTGCTGCTGGCGTTCGTCGTATCGAAGCGGTTACCGGTGAAGGTGCGATTGCCAGCCTGCATGCGCAGAGCGACCAACTGCACGATATCGCGCAGTTGCTGAAAGGCGATAGCCAGAACCTCAGTGACAAAGTGCGTACCGTTATCGATCGTACGCGTCAGCTGGAAAAAGAGTTGCAGCAGCTTAAAGAGCAGGCAGCAGCGCAGGAGAGCGCGAACCTGTCCGGCAAAGCGATTGAAGTTAACGGCGTGAAACTGCTGGTCAGCGAACTGGCAGGCGTCGAGCCGAAGATGCTGCGTACCATGGTGGACGATCTGAAGAACCAGTTAGGCGCTTCTGTTATTGTTCTCGCCACTGTGGCTGAAGGGAAAGTTTCTCTGATTGCGGGCGTCTCGAAGGATGTGACTGACCGTGTGAAAGCAGGGGATCTGGTTGGTATGGTTGCCCAGCAGGTTGGGGGCAAAGGGGGGGGACGTCCGGACATGGCGCAAGCCGGTGGTACCGACGCGGCTGCGCTTCCCGCTGCTCTTGCCAGTGTTAAAGACTGGGTAAGCGCGAAACTGTCATAACTACAAAGCGAATGCACAGGCCATAATCTTACCGATTATGGCCTTGTTGCCACTACGCTATTGATAACAAGAAAGTCAGGTTGAAGTTGTGTATATCGGCTAAACTTACGTTTAACAGAATGTGATGCCGTGACTGCTTACACTTTACGTGTTTGTCATCGCTTACTTTTTGGCGTTATATGATGGATAATGCCGGGATACAGAGAGACCCGACTCTTTTAATCTTTCAAGGAGCAAAGAATGCTGATTCTGACTCGTCGAGTTGGTGAAACCCTCATGATTGGGGATGAGGTCACTGTGACTGTCTTAGGGGTTAAGGGTAACCAGGTGCGCATTGGCGTTAATGCCCCGAAAGAAGTATCTGTTCACCGTGAAGAGATCTACCAGCGTATCCAGGCTGAAAAATCACAGCAGTCCAACTACTGATGCTATTATGCGTCTCGCGGTTGTACGGCGAGACGCAACACCTCCTCCGGATTTTCCCCTCTCCAGGTTTCCTTTTTATTTCAGCCCGCTGATTTTTTATATCAGGCTCGTATTTTCGTGGCAGGTTTGTTTCTGTTTTTCTCCAGCGAAGCGGCGGAAATTCTGCTGAGAAAACATCCTTTTTGGCCTTTTTACAGGCTAATTGACTGCGAAGTGTGCAAACGATTCAGGGGCTGGAAAAATTGTTTGACTTATAAGTCCCAGAAAGTAATATGTGCGCCACGCAGCGACGATGAGCTCTCAACAAGTTCTTCAAAGCACTCGAAAGAGGCGTGTGGTGAGGTGGCCGAGAGGCTGAAGGCGCTCCCCTGCTAAGGGAGTATGCGGTCAAAAGCTGCATCCGGGGTTCGAATCCCCGCCTCACCGCCATTTTGCATCCGTAGCTCAGCTGGATAGAGTACTCGGCTACGAACCGAGCGGTCGGAGGTTCGAATCCTCCCGGATGCACCATATTTTGAGGGAATGACAGCGAATTTGTTGTTTCCGAAACGGCGGATAAAACCGCATGCACCAGGGTGGATAACGTTGCTTTAGCAACGGCCCGCAGGGCGAGTCGAAAGACGAGTCATCCTCCCGGATGCACCATTTTTATTAGTGTCGCAAGGAAGGCAGCACTAAATCAGCGTAGTAAACAAGTATTCCCGATGCATCCGTAGCTCAGCTGGATAGAGTACTCGGCTACGAACCGAGCGGTCGGAGGTTCGAATCCTCCCGGATGCACCATATTGTGAAGAAGTGACAGCGAGTTTGTCGTTTCCATAACGGTGGATAAAACCGCCTGCACCAGGGTGGATAACGTTGCTTTAGCAACGGCCCGCAGTGCGAGTCGAAAGACGAGTCATCCTCCCGGATGCATCATCTTTGTCAGTGTGGCGAGGAACGCAGCACTGAATCAGCGTAGTAAACAAGTATTCCCGATGCATCCGTAGCTCAGCTGGATAGAGTACTCGGCTACGAACCGAGCGGTCGGAGGTTCGAATCCTCCCGGATGCACCATCTTCTTATAAAATAACAGCCAGCCGGATGTTTCTGGCGTCGCGGATAAAACCGTTGGCACCAGGACGGATAACGTTGCTTTAGCAACGGCCCGCAGGGCGAGTCGAAAGACGAGTCATCCTCCCGGATGCACCATCTCTCTGCAAAATTCCACTCATGTTCTACAAGCTCCACCTCTTCTGAAAAAACATATTCTGCGAACCCCCTTCCAGTAAAGGCATCTCAGCTTTCTCTTGCCAGCAGCGACAAAAAACGCTGTTTACGTTAAAGTAACTGTTTGTTATCCGCTTTGTGAGAACATGATGTACGAACGTTACGCTGGTCTGATTTTTGATATGGATGGCACTATTCTGGACACCGAGCCGACCCACCGTAAAGCCTGGCATGAAGTGCTGGGGCGTTACGGGATGCGTTTTGACGAGCAGTCAATGGTCGGGCTAAACGGCTCACCGACCTGGCGTATCGCGCAGTTCATCATTGAAGCTAATCAGGGCGATCTCGATCCGCATGCGCTGGCGCAGGAGAAAACCGCAGCGGTCAAAGCAATGCTGCTGGATTCAGTGCGCCCTTTGCCATTAATCGAAGTTGTAAAAGAGTGGCACGGCCGTCGTCCCATGTCGGTGGGAACCGGCAGTGAAAGCGCTATTGCAGAAGCGCTATTGGCGCACCTTGGCCTGCGTCACTATTTCAATGCGGTTGTTGCCGCCGATCATGTTAAAAATCACAAACCTGCACCGGATACTTTCCTGCTTTGCGCCCAACAAATGGGCGTGGAGCCGACGCAATGCGTAGTATTTGAAGATGCAGATTTTGGTATCCAGGCAGCGCAGGCCGCCGGTATGGATGCAGTTGATGTACGCTTATTGTGAGTGACAGCCTGTCGCTCCTGTCATTGTTTGCCAGTAGCTTCCTCAGCGCCACGCTGTTGCCCGGCAATTCTGAGGTTGTGCTGATTGCGATGCTGCTCTCTGGTGTCAGTCAGCCCTGGCTGCTCGTAGTAATAGCAACAATGGGTAATAGCCTTGGAGGGCTGACTAACGTTATTCTTGGGCGTTTCTTTCCGCAGCGTAAAACATCGCGCTGGCAGGAAAAAGCGACTCACTGGCTCAGACGTTACGGCGCGGCAGCGCTGCTTCTGAGCTGGATGCCTGTTATAGGCGATGTGCTGTGTCTGCTGGCGGGCTGGATGCGCCTTTCATGGGGACCAGTGCTGTTTTTTTTATGCCTTGGCAAGGCGTTACGCTATATGGCGATAGCCCTGGTAACGCTACAAGGTATGACGTGGTGGCACTAATTGGACTGAGTGAGTGACCTTTAATCGTCAACCATTACAATTATGCTTAATAAAATGATTATTACAGGCGGGAGGTCAACTTGATCCCGGACGTATCACAGGCATTGTCCTGGCTGGAAAAACATCCTCAGGCAGTAAAGGGGATCCAACGCGGTCTTGAACGTGAGACGCTGCGCGTAAACGCAGACGGCTCACTGGCGACCACCGGTCATGCGGCGACGCTCGGCTCTGCCTTAACTCATCAGTGGATCACCACTGATTTTGCGGAAGCACTTCTGGAGTTTATTACGCCGGTCGATAGCGATATCGACCATATGTTGACGATCATGCGCGATATTCATCGCTACACCGCGCGCCAGATTGGTGACGAGCGGATGTGGCCGCTGAGTATGCCGTGCTATATCAAAGACGGTCAGCAGATTGAGCTGGCGCAGTACGGCACCTCCAACATCGGTCGTCTGAAAACGCTCTATCGCGAAGGGTTGAAAAACCGCTATGGCGCGCTGATGCAAACCATTTCCGGCGTGCATTATAACTTCTCGTTGCCGATGGCATTCTGGGAAGCGAAAAGCGGCGGTACCGATAAAGAAACAGTATCCGACGGCTATTTCCGCCTGATCCGTAACTATTACCGTTTTGGCTGGGTGATCCCGTATCTGTTCGGTGCGTCTCCGGCAATCTGTTCGTCGTTCCTGCAAGGGAAACCGACCACGCTGCCGTTTGAGAAAACGCCGAACGGTATGTATTACCTGCCGTATGCCACATCGCTGCGCTTAAGCGATCTGGGCTATACCAATAAATCGCAGAACAATCTGGGCATCACCTTTAACAATCTGCACGATTATGTGGTGGCGCTGAAGCGGGCGATAAAAACGCCTTCGGAAGAGTACGCTAAAATTGGTCTGAAGAAAGACGATAAGTATCTGCAAATCAATACCAATATTTTGCAGATCGAGAACGAACTGTATGCGCCGATTCGCCCGAAACGCGTGACCCGTAGCGGTGAAACACCGTCGGACGCGCTGCTGCGCGGCGGCATTGAATATATTGAAGTGCGCTCGCTGGACATCAACCCCTTCACGGCGATTGGCGTTGACGAGCAGCAGGTTCGTTTCCTCGATCTGTTTATGGTCTGGTGCGTGCTGGCCGATGCGCCGGAGATGAGCAGCGACGAACTGCTGTGTACGCGTACAAACTGGAATCGCGTGATTCTTGAAGGCCGTAAACCTGGGCTGACGCTGGGTATTGGCTGTGAAACCGCGCAATTCCCGCTGGCGAACGTCGGCAAGGATCTGTTCCGGGATTTGAAACGAGTGGCGCAGACGCTCGATGGCGTGTACGGTGGCAACGAATACGAACAGGTGTGTGAACAACTGGTCGCCAGCTTCGACGATCCGGAGCTTACCTTCTCGGCGCGCATCCTGCGTTCGATGATCGATAACGGAATTGGCGGCACCGGCAAAGCGCTGGGCGATCAGTATCGTTCACAGCTTCGCGAAGAGCCACTGGAAATACTGCATGAGGAAGATTTTATCGCCGAGTGCAAAGCATCGCTGGCGCGTCAGGCAGAGGTTGAAGCCCGGGATACCGAGTCATTTGAAGCGTTACTCGCGCGTCACGCCTGACAGAAAAGAAAAAGGCCACATCGCTGTGGCCAAAATTTCATCTCTGAAAATCAGGGATGATGATAACAAATGCGCGTCTTTCATATACTCAGACTCGCATGAAAAAGAAGAGTTCATTTTTATTTAAAAAAAATCACTGTCGGAGGTGACTAAATGCCATTGTTGGATAGCTTCACTGTCGATCATACCCGTATGGAAGCCCCTGCTGTCCGTGTAGCCAAGACCATGGACACGCCGCATGGCGACACCATCACCGTATTCGACCTGCGTTTCTGCGTGCCTAACAAAGAAGTCATGCCGGAAAAAGGGATCCACACGCTTGAGCATCTGTTTGCTGGTTTCATGCGTAACCACCTCAACGGAAACGGCGTTGAGATCATCGATATTTCGCCGATGGGTTGTCGCACGGGCTTCTACATGAGCCTGATTGGCACGCCGGATGAGCAGCGCGTTGCGGATGCGTGGAAAGCGGCGATGGCCGATGTGCTGAAGGTGAAAGAACAGAGCCAGATCCCGGAACTGAACGTCTACCAGTGCGGCACCTATACCATGCACTCGCTGGAAGAAGCGCAGGAAATCGCTCGTCACATTCTCGACCGCGATGTCCGCGTTAACAGCAACGAAGAGCTGGCCCTGCCGAAAGAAAAATTGCAGGAACTGCACATCTAGTGCTGTCATTGTAGCGCCCGGTAGCTCGCTTACCGGGCCTGCTCTCTCGCCACCCAGCGGCAACCCGATGACGACCACTTTAACCTTCTCCTTTACGCACCGCCCTCTGCATCCCTTCGCCCATGATTATCAGCACGGCGACAGCGAACCGTGGCATCAGCACGACTGCGCGCAGCTATTGCATAGCCTGAGCGGCGTGGTACGCGTGGATACCGCTGCCGGGTGCTGGGTCGTTCCGCCAGGTCGCGGCGTGTGGTTGCCCGCCGGAACACAGCATGCTATCCGCATTACCGGCAGCGTCGCAGCCCGCACGCTGTTTATCGATCCGCTGGCCCGCGCCGATCTGCCTGCGTCCTGCCAAATCGTGCAGATCACGCCGCTGCTGCGCGAACTCATCGTCGCTGCGTTCGATCTGGCCCAGGAGTATGCGCCCGGCAGCCGTGATGAACGCATCTATGAACTGATTCTGGATGAAATCCGCGCCATGCCGGTGCTGCCATTTCACCTGCCGGAGCCGCAAAGCGCAGCGTTGCGCCAGCTCTGCGAACAGATCCGCGCCGAACCGGGAGTAAGCTGGAGCAGCGCGCAGTCAGCCAGCCTGACGAACATGAGCGAGCGCACGCTGAACCGGCATTTTCAGCAGCAAACGGGGCTAAGTTACGGCGAATGGGTGCGACGCGCCCGTTTATTGGCGGCGCTGTTGCGCCTGGCGCAAGGGCAGTCGGTACTGCGCGTGGCGCTGGATCTGGGATACGGCAGCCACAGCGCTTTTACGGCGATGTTCCGCCGGGTGATGGGCGTCTCACCCAGCGATTACTTCCGCGAACCTTCTCTTTAGCCCACCGCGTTCAGCAACGCCTGTAATGAGGCGCGCGCGACATCATTATCAATCCCCACACCCCAGCGGCTGCTGCCATCCTGGTACAGGCAGCGAATATACGCCACTGAACGGCTGTCGCTGCGCGCGCCAAGCGTATGCTCGTGGTAATCCTTGATGACAAACGGTGTGCCCAGCCATGGCGTGATGGCGTTGACGGCCGCCGAAAGCAAGCCATTGCCGCTGCCGGTCAGTTCGCGTGTTTTACCTTCGCGCATGACCGTCGCCGTCAGGCGCAACTGACCATCCTGCTGGCTGTCGCTGCGATAGCGTTGCAGCGCCAGCGGCGGCGAAGGTATAAGACCGTAGCGATTGCGGAACAGTTGCCACAGCGCATTTTGCGTCATCTCTTTGCCGTGTTTATCCGTCTCCTGCTGCACATGCTGGCTAAAATCCTGTTGCAGGGCGCGTGGCAGTTTCAGGCCATGGTTCTGTTCAATCAGCCAGGCGCTACCGCTTTTTCCGGACTGGCTGTTCACACGGATCACCGCTTCATAACTACAGCCAATATCCTGCGGATCGACCGGCAGGTAGGGCATCTCCCAGCGGCTGCCCGCTTTACGGGCATCGAACCCTTTTTTGATCGCATCTTGGTGTGAGCCGGAAAACGCAGTATAGGCCAGGCTGCCAGCCCACGGATGACGCGGGTGTACCGGCAGTTGGTTACAGCTTTCCACCACTTCCACCACGCGCTGCATATCGCTGAAATCGAGTTGCGGGCTGATCCCCTGGCTGTAGAGATTCATCGCCAGTGTTACCAGACAGACATTACCGGTACGCTCACCGTTACCAAACAGACAGCCTTCAACGCGATCGGCTCCGGCCATCACCGCCAGTTCTGCGCACGCAACGCCGGTACCGCGATCGTTATGCGGATGCACACTAATGCACACGTCGCTACGGCGGCTGAAGTGGCGGCAGAAATGTTCAATCTGATCGGCATAAACATTCGGCGTACTGACTTCAACGGTCGCCGGCAGGTTAATGATCATCGGGCGTTCGGCGCATGGTTGCCAGACATCGGCCACCGCTTCGCAAATCTCCAGCGCGAAATCGGCTTCGGTAAAGCAAAACGTCTCCGGCGAGTATTCATACTGCCAGCGTGTTTGCGGATTCTCTTCGCACAGCCGGCGAATCAGCTGCGTGGAGCGCGTCGCCAGCTCGACAATTTGCGCTTTCTCCATGCCAAATACCAGGCGGCGAAACAGCGGTGCCGTGGCGTTGTACAAATGAATTGTCGCCTGTCTGGCTCCGTGCAGCGAAGCAAAGGTTCGGTGAATTAAATCCTCCCGCGCCTGGGTTAATACCTGAATCGTCACATCATCGGGAATGCGCTGCTCTTCAATCAACTGGCGAACAAAGTTGAAATCCGTTTGCGAGGCCGAAGGGAAAGCTACCTCAATCTCTTTAAAGCCGCACGCCAGCAGCAGTTCCCAGAATTGCAGCTTGCGTGCGCTGTCCATCGGTTCCGCCAGCGCCTGGTTACCGTCGCGCAGATCGGTGGAAAGCCAGCGCGGCGCATGGGTAATGCGCTGTTCCGGCCAGCGGCGATCGGGCAGGGCGAAAGGGATGAACGGGGAATATTTTTCTGCGGGGTTTTTCAGCATGTGATGCGCTCCTGTTGTCTTTTCACCATCGTGAAGCGATTTCAGGAGCGCTGCTTTATCGGAACTGACAACCACTGTCGCGTTCTGGACAAGGCGCGGTAAAAATCAGTGCGCGCCGCCTCCGCCGCCACCGGCGCCGAAAGGGGGTTTGGCAAACCACACCAGGCTGAGCAGGATCAAGAATATGCCCGCAGAGAACCAGAAAATCTCATTGGCGGAAATGATCAGCCCCTGGTTAGTGATCTGCTGCGCTATCCAGCCGGACGCCTGCTGTTGCGACATCCCCATGCCTTGCAGTTGGTTATACATCTCCTGCGCATTGGGGTTGTACGGGGTGACCGACTCGGTGAGCTGCGCGTGGTGCAGCGATTCCCGGTTAGTCCACAACGTGGTGGTGATCGATGTCCCAATCGAACCGGCCAGCGTACGGGTGAAGTTCGACAGGCTGGACGCCGCCGCCAGTCGCTCAGGCGGCAGGCCGGAGAGCGTAATGGTAGTGAGCGGCATAAAGAAACAGGCCACGGCGAAACCCTGAATAAACTGCGGCCACGCAGAAGCGCCGAAGTCCATTCCCGGTTCGAAAGTATACGCACGCCAGTAGAAGCACACCGCATACATAATAAAGCTGAAGGTCACCAGACGGCGCATATCCAGCTTATGGGCGAAGCGGCCAATAATTGGCGACAGCAGCACCGGAATCACCCCGACAGGCGCGGAGGCCAGGCCCGCCCACGTTGCCGTATAGCCATAGACTTCCTGCAATAGCTGCGGCAGCAGAACAATCGCGCCGAAGTAGAGCATATAAGCAAGGCTGATACAGAGGCAGCCGATGGTAAAGTTACGCGACTTAAACAGCGACAGATCGACTATCGGGTTTTCATCGGTCAACTCCCAGACCACCAGGAAGCTGATCGACACCACGGCGACAATCGTCAGCACGATGATCTCCGTCGAGTTAAACCAGTCCAGCTCTTTGCCCTGATCGAGCATTACCTGCAAACTGCCGATACCGATAATCAGCAGCGCCAGACCAATACCGTCAATGCGTCGCTGTTCGGTTCGCGTCTCACGGCCGCGCAGGCTTTGCAGCGTCAGCAACACCACCAGCGCGCCGATCGGCACGTTGATAAAGAAGATCCAGCCCCAGTGGTAGTTATCGCTGATATAACCGCCAAGGATCGGCCCGCAAATCGGCGCGACGATCACCGTCATTGACCACAGCGCCAGCGCGACGGAGCGTTTAGCGGGCGGGTAGTTGCTCAGCAACAAACTCTGGGAGAGCGGGATCAACGGCCCGGCGACAATCCCCTGGATCACGCGGAAGAAGATCAGCATCGTCAGGCTGTTGGAGACGCCACACGCCCAGGAGGCGATAGCGAAGGCCACCGTTGACCACAGGAACAGCTTTACCTCCCCGACACGCTTTGCCAGCCAGCCGGTGATCGGGATCGAGATGGCGTTTGCTACCCCGAAAGAGGTGATCACCCATGTCCCCTGGCTCAGTGACGAGCCAAGGTTGCCAGCGATCGTGGGAATCGCCACGTTAGCGATGGTGGAGTCCAGCACCTGCATGAAGGTCGCAAGCGACAGCGCAATGGTCATAATGACCAGTTGCGCGCCTTCCAGCGGTTTCTGTTGCATTGCACTCACCTCAGATTAACCGGCGTTGGCTTTCACGATGTTTTCGATCAGCGTGTTGACCGGCTCAAGGCTAATCTCCCGGGCGTTGCTTTCATACGCCGGGCTGCTACGCACCTGGCTTGCCAGTACCTGACCTTCACGATCGGCGGTATCGACCTTCACCAGCGTAGAGAGACCGATACGCAGCGGATGAGCGGCAAGTTGTTTGGCATCCAGCTCAATACGTACCGGCAGACGCTGAACCACTTTGATCCAGTTACCGGTCGCGTTTTGCGCAGGCAACAGTGAGAACGCGCTGCCGGTGCCCATATCGAGTCCGACCACTTTCCCGTTGTAGGTTACTTCATCGCCATAGATGTCGCTGACTACAGTTGCCGTCTGACCAATACGCATATGCGCAAGCTGTGTCTCTTTGAAGTTAGCGTCCACCCACAAATTGGTGGCCGGAACAACGGCCATTAATGCGGTGGTTGGGCTGATTTGCGCGCCAGGCTGTACCGCGCGACGCGAAACGTAGCCGGTGATTGGGCTGACGATCTTCGTACGTTGCAGCGCCAGCCAGCTATTGCGGACTTCGGTGGCGGCTTGCTTAACGGCCGGTTGATCTTCCAGCGGCGTATCAAGCACGATCGCCTGGTTGGCGTTGTATTGCTGAATGGCAACATCCAGATCGGCCTGCGCGCTGGTCACGGCATCACGGGCGTGTTGCAGCTCTTCGCGGCCAATCAAATTGGCAGTACCGAGTGGAATACGACGGTTTAAATCACTCTGCGCCTGGGCGAGGGCGGTTTTTTTCACTTCGATGCTCGCCAGCAACTGCTTGCTGTTGATCATCGACTGGCGGGTTTGACGAACGCTACTTGCCAGACCGGTCTGCGCTTTTTCAAACGCCTGCTGCGCATCGGTGGCATCCAGCGTAACCAGTACATCTCCCTGTTTTACAAAATCGGTATTGTCAGCCCAGACTTTCGTCACGCTGCCGGATACCTGCGCCATGATTTGCACCTGGTTCCCTGCTACGTAAGCATCATCGGTTTCTTCATAATGACGCAGTACCAAAAACCAATAAATCCCATATGCCACGGCAATAACAACAAAGAGCAAGGTCAGCATCAGAAGGGCGCCTTTACGTTTGCCTTTCTTTTTGACCGGTTGCTGCGGGGTTTGACTCTCCGCATTTGCGCTCATGCTTTTCTCCACGATCTTATTTTTTGATGTCGGCACAGCCGACCTTCCGTTAGAAAGGCCAGCATCAGGCTGGCCCTTATATTCTTATATCCTGGATATTCGAGCGGCTTGTCGCGTTAGCGCAGCGCCTCAAGAATGACGTCGTCTTCGTCCATCTGGTCGAGACGCGTAAGTAACTTGCGTGTGATCTGCTCAAGCTGGTCTTTCTCCGCTTCGCTCAGGGAAGACCACAGTTGATGCAGGCAGTTGTGCTGCGGGGGCAGAACCTGACGCAGGAATTCGTGACCTTTATCGGTCAGTTGCAGATGCAGGCAGCGGCGATCGTTATCGCTTTCGCGACGCTCGATCCAGCCGCGTTTTTCCAGTTCATCGGCGATACGTGTGGCATTGGTACGTGAAGAACCCAGCGCGCTGCTCAATTCAGACGGCTGAATGCTGTGGTTTTCCTGCGACTCCAGCGTGATCAATGCCATAAACAACGTCTCGTTAATACCCTGCGCTTTCAGCATTTTGTTGCGGTTTTCCAGCAGCTTACCCTGCATGTGCATGCAAAGACGGGTGAGCAAAATCTCCTGAAACGGAAAATCCTCATAGCGGCTGGCGCGAAACTTAAGCATTTGCTCTATGGGCGTAAACGAACTATCCATTTGTGTATGACCTCATTAATTGCAGTCGATATAGTAACGACAGTGACAAATAAAGTAAATGTATTATTGCTGCTAATAAATTTGCCTCATCTATGCATCCGTCAGCAGTTTCCATGCGATTCCGTACGCAAGTGCGCTCAGTAGCGTGGGGAGAATAATGCTGCGAGTTTTCCAGAAACTCAGGCCCAGTACCGCGAAGCCAATCAGCGTTGGTAACAGGCGGCGGCCGTCATGAATAATCTCTGGTACGCATGACACCACCAGCAATGAACAAATAGAGGCGATGCCGATGGTGTCAAGCAGGATGCCGGCAACCCCGCGTTTTGTCGGATTTGGCCGCCCGACGCGAACGCGCAGAGGAAGATAGCGAAATAAAAAATTAACGCCGCCCACCAGCAGACCGAGCAGTAAAATTTCATGCCTCATCGGGAACACCCTGATAAAACGCCTGTACCAGCGCGGCAACGCAGCCAGAACCGATCCCGGCGAGGATTGCCGCAGGGATAGAGAACAGCGTTAAACCGGCCAGCGCGCCAAGCAGCGCGGCGGTGACGCTCGGCGTCTGGCGACGCTGGAATGATGCCAGCAGGAAGCTCATAAACAGGGCGGGTAACATAAAACCTAACGCCGATTCAACCGCCGGATACCCCTCCAGCAGGCCGCTGCCGGAAAATGCGCCCAGCACCGTTCCCGCGACCCAGGAGAGCCATGAGAATAACGCGATGCCGATCATCCAGTTTTCGCTCCAGCGGCGGTTATCGCGCACCAGTTTGGTGGTCGCGGCGGCAAATACTTCATCCGTCAGGCCAAAGGCCCAGATCGCGGTTTTCGGATTTTTAAGCGGTTGCAGAATACGGCTGCGTAACGACGGGCCATACAGCACGTGGCGAACATCCATCGCCATAACGGTCAGCGCGGCAACCCATAAGGTGCTGCCCGCAGCAAGCAGGGTGGTGATCACAAACTGGCTGGCGCCCGCGTAGATAATGCAGGAAAAAAAGAGGCTTTCGAGAGGAGAAAAACCGAGCTTGCTGGCATTCATGCCAAAGGCAAATGCAACGGGGATGTAGCTTAAAACGATGGGAAGACTGTCTTTGATGCCTTCCTGTAGCGTGGCTACTCTCACTGGCTCGGCGTCTGGAGGTATTGCTGAACTATCCATAGTGTTTGTTATATATCACCCACGTTAATATAACCGGGATAAACAAGTCCTATAACCTTAACAGACTGAAGGACTCGTTAACACCCGGTTTTTAGTGGAATGATGTAAATGTGAGCGCTTGCTTACCTCGCCACTTGCTGGCGGTGAAATCCTCGCCACCAGACCAGCAGATTCAGCAGCGCCAGCGTACTGCCCGCCGCACAGACGCCCGTCCAGCCCGCATGCTGCCAGGCGGAGGCAGAGATCAACGAACCCGCCGCGCCGCCAATAAAGTAGCTGGTCATATAACCGGCGGTCAGGCGGTTACGCGCATCCGGTTTGATACGGTAAATCACCGTCTGGTTGGTGATATGCACGCCCTGCACGGTAAGATCCAGCACGATGATGCCAATAATCAGCGCGATAACCGAGCTGTGACCGAGCCAAATGGCCAGCCATGAAAGCAGCAGCAAGAGCAGACCGCCCGTGGTGGTGAGGTGCGATTTACCGCGATCCGCCAGACCACCGGCCTGACGTGCGCCTAATGCGCCCGCCGCACCGACCAGACCGAACAAACCGATGACCGCTTCGGAGAAGTTGAACGGCGGCGAAGCCAGCAGGAACGCCATCGACGTCCACAGAATACTGAAGTTGGCGAAGCTCAGGCAGCCGAGCAGGGCGCGGGTGCGCAGCACTTTATCACCGGCGAATAACGTAAAAACAGAGCCCAGTAGTTGCGGATAATTGAGGTGCGTTTCCTGTTTGAGCTTCGGCAGACCACGCCATAGCGCCAGCGCCATCAGCACCATGAGTACGCTGGCGACCCAATACACCGTGCGCCAGCCGCCGAGACTGGCGAGCAACCCGGCAACGGTGCGCGCCAGTAAAATCCCCAGCAGCAACCCGCTCATGATGGTGCCGACCACTTTGCCGCGTTTATCCGGCGTGGCTAATGTTGCGGCCAGCGGCACGAGGATTTGCGCGACGACGGAAAATAGCCCGGTCAGTGCGGTGCCGAGGATCATGAAGCTCAGCGACGAACTACTGGCGGTAATCAACATGCCGCCCGCCGACAGCAGCGTCATCACTACAATGAGCGTGCGCCGCTCAAACATATCGCCGAGCGGCACCAGAAAAAGCAGGCCAGCGGCATAGCCAAGTTGGGCGGCGGTGACAATAAAGCCCGCCTGATTAGGCGACAGCGAAAAGGCATGAGCGATGGTATCGAGCAGCGGTTGCGCATAGTAATTGCTGGCGACCGCAAGGCCCGTGGCGACGGACATCAGCGCAATCAGCGCCGGGCTAAGACCGTGGTTTGCTTGTGTCATAGGAATGCGTAATCAGTAATAGTTTTTTCAGAAACCTATCATAGTCAATTACTTGAGAAGTCGTGTTGTTATCTGTGCAGTTAGCGCGGGGAGATTTGATTGCCGGATGGCGGCACAGCCTTATCCGGCCTACGGTCTGTGCCCGAATTTGCACCTTTGGCGGCATACGGCGCGCAGACCGGATAAGCGAAAGCGCCATCCGGCATAAACCGAATGGCGCTTTATGAGGAGTGATTACTTCTGCGCGGCCAGCGCTTCTTTTACCCAGCCGTCAAACTGCTGCTGGTGGGCTTTGATCCAGCCGTCAACATGACCTTGAATATCCGCTTCAGAGGCTTTGCCGTCATGCATCATCGCATTCTGCGCATTGATATCGGCGATAGGCAGCTTCATCAGCGAGAACAATTTCGCCGCCGCCGGGTTTTTCTCCGCCCAGGCTTTGTTGGCGACAATGTGCATGGTGTTCACCGGGAATCCATAATTCATGCCGTTTGGCAGTTTGGTGTCGATATCCTTCTGCTTGCCCGGCAGGGAAGAGAACGGTACCTGCAACCAGACCACATCTTTACCCGGTTTAAGCACATCGCTTACCCAGTACGGCGTCCAGGTGTAATAAAGCACCGGTTTACCCTCTTTGAAACGGGTAATGGTGTCCGCCATCATCGCCGCATAGTTGCCCTGATTATGCACCACGGTGTTGCTCAGGCCGTAAGCGTCGATCTGGTGATTAATCACCGCTTCACAGCCCCAGCCGGGCGTGCAGCCGGTCAGATCGGCTTTGCCGTCACCATTGGTGTCGAACAGTTTGGCGATTTTCGGATCTTTAAGCTGATCGATGCTTTTAATGTGGTACTGCTCGGCGGTTTTCTTATCGATCAGGTAACCCTGCGCCGCGCCGGTGACAAACACCCCGGAACGGTAAAACTTGCTGTCACCGCCCGCAGCGGCATACATATCGTCATGCAGCGGCTGCCAGTTGACGGCGGTAAAGGTGACGTCGCCAGCGGCAAGAGAGGTGTAACCGACGTTGTAATCCACTTCGCTCGGTTTATTCACCGTATAACCGAGTTTTTCCAGCCCGCGGCTGACCAGCAGCGTCTGGAAGGTTTCTTCAGAAATGGTGCTCTGGAAGGGATGTACGGTGATGCCTTTGCCGGGCAGGTCTGCAGCAAATGTGCTGGTAGAGACAAGGGTGGCAAACGCTGTGGCAAAAAGTACGCTATGTCGCATCGTTGTTCCTTATTGTTCAGGTGGGACGTGTTGGCCCGGCGCTGAGCGCCGGGAAACCGGTTTATTTGGCGAATGGACGGGTCAGCAGACCCAGCGGGCCGGTTTGATACCAGCGACGATTTCCACGGCTGCGGGAATCGCGGCCGACAGCCTGCGTCAGGCGGTCGAGAATGATGGCGAGGATCACAATCCCAACGCCGCCGACGGTCGCCAGCCCCATATCGAGGCGGCCAATACCGCGCAGTACCATCTGGCCAAGCCCGCCAACGGCGATCATCGAGGCGATCACTACCATGGAGAGGGCAAGCATCAGCGTCTGGTTAATTCCCGCCATAATGGTAGGCATGGCCAGTGGTAACTGTACTTTGAACAACATCTGACGCGGGCTGGCGCCAAATGAGCGTGAAGCTTCAATCAAATCCGCCGGAACCTGATTAATACCGAGGATCGTCAGACGCACCACCGGCGGCAGGGCGAAGATAATCGTTACCACCACGCCCGGCACGTTGCCGATACCAAACAGCATCACAATCGGCACCAGGTAAACAAACGCCGGCGTGGTCTGCATGGCATCCAGCAGCGGGCGAATGATTTTCGACGCCCGTGGGCTACGCGCCAGCCAGATCCCCAGCGGCAAACCGATCACCACGCAGAACAGCAGCGCGGTCAGCACCAGCGCCAGCGTGACCATCGCCTGCGACCAGGCGCCAATCGCGCCAATGGCAATCAGCGATACCAGCGTGGCAATCCCCATTCCGGCGCTGCTCATCTGCCAGGCGATCAGCGAGAACACGATGATCGCAACCGGCGCGGGCATCCCCAGCAGCAGTTGCTGGAAAGTGCTCAGGATATAGTCGATAGGGATACGGATCCCCTGGAATACCGGGCGGAAATGCATTACTACCCAGTCGATCCCCTGTGTTACCCAGCTATCCAGCGGGATCAGCGTTTTATGGAACGGATCCATAATATTGAAATGTTCCGGCGCGGGTGCTGGCGCGCTGTGCAGCCAGTCGGCGCCGCTGCCGTCGGTGGGCGTGGCAGAACCGCCGCCCCAGGCATCTGCGGACTGCGCCGCGCTATCCCACGGGTTATTTTGATCAGCCATTGTTTGCCCCCTCGCGATCTAAAGCCTGTAGCAGCATCCGTTTCGAGATGATGCCCACGTACTGTTGTTCTTCACCGACGACCGGCACGGCGCAGGGCGCCTGTCCGACATGGGAGAGCAACTCGCTGAGCGGCGTTTCTGCCTCCACCGCCAGCGGGGAGTCAATTAACGCCGCCTCGATGCCCTGGTTCTGGCTGAGCGCCGCTTTCAGGGAGTCGATGGAGACAATGCCGACAAATTTATTGCCGCGTTCAATCACATAACCGTATTCACGGTCTTCATCCTGCAACAGTTTCAGCGCCGATCGCGGGCCGAAACCAGGCGTTTTACGGATCAAACCCACCGGTGTTCGACGCGCAATATCTTTCGCGCTAAACACCTGGCTAATATCCACACCGCGGAAGAAGGTGCGCACATAATCATTGGCCGGATTATTCAATATTTCATCCGGCGTACCGACCTGTACCACTTCGCCATTTTGCATAATGGCAATCCGGTCGCCAATACGCATGGCTTCATCCAGATCGTGGGAAATAAACACGATGGTGCGCTGATGTTTCGCTTGCAGTTTTACCAGCTCATCCTGCATTTCCGTACGAATTAATGGATCGAGCGCCGAGAAGGCTTCATCCATTAATAGAATGTCCGGATTAATGGCTAATGCGCGCGCCAGACCAACACGCTGGCGCATACCGCCGGAGAGTTCATCCGGATACGCGTGTGCATAATTTTCCAGTCCGACCTGACGCAGGGCGTCGAGCGCTTTTTCCTGTCGCGCCTGTGGAGCAGTTCCCGCTAATTCCATACCAAATGCGGTATTATCCAGCACCGTCATATGGGGCATTAACGCAAACGACTGGAAGACCATCGCAATTTTTTTCCTGCGCACCTCGCGTAACTCGGCGTCTGATATTCTGGCGATATCCACACCATCAATCAGCACCTGTCCGCGGGTGGGTTCAATCAGGCGATTGAGAAGGCGTACCATAGTGGATTTACCCGAACCGGATAACCCCATGATGACAAATATCTCGCCTTCTTCAATGGCCAGACTGGCGTCTTTAACGCCAAGCGACAGACCCGTTTTTTCCAGAATCGCTTCTTTTGAAAGTCCTTTCTCAATATATTTGAAAGCCCGCTGCGGATGCTCGCCAAATATTTTATAGAGATTCTTCACTTCTAATTTAATTGCCATGCAATAAAAGAGTTCCTGTTATTTATTGTGTCGATATAATACCTGATGAGAATAATTGACTGGCTATACCCTAACATACTCAGAATCTGAGACAACCCTCAATTGCCGGGCCTGCACAATTTGACGTTTGCAGAATCGTCCCTATTTCCCATGAGATAAGGGCTGACGGCGGATGATAATTTTTTCGTATTCGTCGCGAAATCGCACCTGAAATGGAGCGCTTCAGGTGAAAATGACAAGGAAATTACAGTGTAGTGCCTGTTTGAATATTATGCCGGAAAAATACGCAGATATTCTCGTAATAATAATAACCTTTTTCACAGGCGGGTTTTTTAAAAAGAATATTAGCGGGAATATTCCTCTCCCGGAAAGGGAGAGGGGCAGGTGGTTAAAAATTCCAGTCTTCGTCTTCGGTTTCGACGGCTTTCCCCATCACGTAGGAGGAACCAGAGCCGGAGAAAAAGTCGTGGTTTTCGTCGGCATTTGGCGAAAGCGCGGCAAGAATTGCCGGGTTCACGTCCGCCATTTCCGCCGGGAAGAGCGCTTCATAACCGAGGTTCATCAGTGCTTTGTTGGCGTTATAGCAGAGGAACGCTTTCACCTCTTCGGCCCAGCCGCTCTGCGCGTATACATCTTCGGTGTATTGCAGTTCGTTATCGTAGAGATCCATCAGCAGATCCAACGCGAAATTCTTCAACTCCTCGCGTTTTTCTGCGCTGACTTTCTCCAGCCCTTTCTGATACTTATAACCAATGTAGTAACCGTGTACCGCTTCATCGCGGATGATCAGCCGAATCAGGTCTGCCGTGTTGGTCAGTTTGCCGCGGCTTGACCAGTACATAGGCAACCAGAAACCGGAATAGAAGAGAAAAGATTCCAGAAAAACGCTGGCGATCTTCTTCTTCAGCGGCTCATCGGCGCGATAGTGTTGCAGGACGATCTGCGCCTTGCGCTGCAACGCCGGGTTTTCTTCGCTCCAGCTATACGCGGCATCGACATCCTTGGTCTGGCATAGCGTGGAGAAAATCGAACTGTAGGAGCGGGCATGCACCGCTTCCATAAAGCTGACGTTCGACAAAACCGCCTCTTCATGCGGCGTCAGCGCGTCGCTCATTAACGCCGGTGCGCCAACGGTATTCTGGATGGTGTCGAGCAGCGTCAGACCGGTAAAAACGCGGATGGTAAGCTGTTGCTCCGCCGGGCTTAACGTCTGCCAGGCGGGAATATCGTTCGACAGCGGCACCTTTTCTGGTAGCCAGAAATTGCTGGTCAGCCGGTTCCACACTTCCAGATCTTTATCGTCCTGGATTTTGTTCCAGTTCACCGCGCTGATACGTGTTAATTGGCTCATCCTTTTCTCCTTATAACGCGCAGGACACGCAGCCCTGGATCTCTGTGCCTTCCAGCGCAAGCTGGCGCAGGCGAATGTAGTACAGCGTTTTGATGCCTTTTTTCCAGGCGTAGATCTGCGCTTTGTTGATATCGCGCGTGGTGGCGGTGTCTTTGAAGAACAGCGTCAGCGACAGCCCTTGATCCACATGGCGCGTGGCTTCGGCGTAGGTATCAATGATCTTCTCCGGGCCAATCTCATACGCATCTTCGTACAGCGCCAGGTTTTCATTGGTCATAAACGGGGCCGGGTAGTAAACGCGCCCGGTTTTGCCTTCCTTGCGGATCTCAATTTTCGACACAATCGGGTGAATACTCGATGTCGCATGGTTGATGTACGAGATGGAGCCGGTCGGCGGAACCGCCTGTAAGTTCTGGTTATAAATGCCGTAACGCATCACATCTTCACGCAGTTGCTGCCACATCTCGCGCGTCGGGAGGGTGATGCCGGAACGGGCAAACAGCGCACGGACTTTCTCCGTTTTCGGTTGCCAGTTGCTTTCCAGGTACTGGTTGAAGTATTCGCCGCTGGCATAGCGCGATGCCGGGAAACCGGCAAAATGCTGGCCGCGCTCGCGGGCGATCATCATCGAGGTATGCAGCGCATGCCAGGTGATGGTGTAGAAATAGAAGTTGGTGAAATCGAGCCCTTCCGGGCTGCCATAGGCAATACCTTCGCGCGCCAGATAACCGTGCAGATTCATCTGGCCCAGGCCAATGGCGTGCGAGGCGGCATTGCCGGTCTCAACAGACGGTACAGAGCGGATATGGCTCATATCGGACACCGCCGTCAGCCCGCGAATCGCGGTTTCCACCGTGCGGCCAAAATTCGGTGAATCCATGGTGTGCGCGATATTCAGCGAACCCAGGTTGCAGGAGATATCGTGGCCGGTCGTGGCGTAATCGAGGTTTTCATCAAACGTCGAAGCGCTGTTGACCTGCAAAATCTCCGAGCACAGGTTGCTCATATTGATGCGCCCGGCAATCGGGTTCGCGCGGTTCACCGTGTCTTCAAACATAATGTACGGATAGCCGGACTCAAACTGGATCTCCGCCAGTGTCTGGAAGAAATCGCGGGCGTTAATGTAGCTTTTGCGCACGCGATCGTCGGCCAGCAGTTCATCGTACAGCTCGCTAATCGCCACATCGCCGAATGGTTTGCCGTACAGGCGCTCGACATCATAAGGCGAGAACAGCGCCATTTGCGCGTTCTCTTTGGCCAGCCGGAAGGTGACATCCGGGATCACCACGCCCAGCGACAGGGTTTTAATGCGGATCTTCTCGTCGGCGTTTTCACGTTTGGTATCGAGGAAACGCAGAATGTCCGGGTGATGCGCATGCAGATAAACCGCGCCCGCGCCCTGACGCGCGCCAAGCTGGTTGGCGTAGGAAAAGGCATCTTCCAGCATCTTCATTACCGGGATCACGCCGGAAGACTGGTTTTCGATACGCTTAATCGGCGCGCCCGCTTCGCGCAGGTTGGAGAGCAGAAACGCCACGCCGCCGCCACGTTTGGAAAGCTGCAACGCCGAGTTCACCGCGCGGCCAATCGATTCCATATTGTCTTCAATGCGCAGCAGGAAGCAGGAAACCAGTTCGCCGCGCTGCTGTTTACCGCAGTTAAGGAAGGTTGGCGTCGCGGGCTGGAAACGACCAGAGAGGATCTCTTCCGCCAGCTGCCGCGCCAGCGCTTCGTCGCCCTGCGCCAGCGTCAGCGCGACCAGGCTAGCGCGATCTTCAAAGTGCTCAAGATAGCGTTTGCCGTCGAAGGTTTTTAGCGTGTAGCTGGTGTAAAACTTCCATGCGCCAAGGAAGGTCTGAAAACGAAAACCACTGGCGTGCGCGTGTGCAATCAGATCGACGACGAAAGCACGATCGTAGCGCGACAGCACGGTAGCATCGTAATAACCTTCGCTCACCAGCCAGTTCAGCCGTTCATCCTGGCTGCTGAAGGTGACGGTATTGGGGCGCACGTGATTCGCCATAAAGGCATCAACCGCCTCACGGTCTTTATCAAACTGAATGCGGCCATCTTTATCATAAAGATTCAGCATCGCATTCAGCGCATGGTAATCCGGCGTTTCGTGTTTCACGCGCTCTGCGGTTGTCGTTGCCAAAATTCGCTCACTCCTTTACGCACATTGTCGATGTCCTGCTGCGTACCCATCAGCTCAAAACGGTAGAGATACGGTACGCCGCATTTTTGCGAGACCACATCGCCTGCGCGACCGTACGCTTCACCAAAATTCCGGTTACCGGAGGCGATCACGCCGCGGATCAACGACCGGTTGTGCGGATCGTTTAAAAAGCGGATCACCTGGCGAGGAACCGCGCCTGCCGTTCCGCCGCCGCCATAACTGGGCACGACAAGGATATAAGGTTCGTCTACCTGGAGGCGTTCCCGCTCATTGAGCGGAATACGCACCGCCGGCAGCCCAAGACGCGTAATAAAGCGCTGCGTATTTTCGGAGCTGCTGGAGAAGTAGACAAGGGTACTCATGCGCTGACCACGTTGGGAGCGCTGTGCAGGCGGTTGATCATATCCGGGCGAAAGCCGGACCAGCGCGTTTCCCCGGCGACAACCACCGGTAACTGACGAAAGCCCATCGCGCGAAGCTCATCGACTGCTTCGGGCACATGGTCAACGTTCACCATTTCGAACGCCAGGCCACGGCTTTCCATGGCGCGTTTCGTGGCGTGGCACTGAACACAATCATTTCGAGTGTAAATGGTAATGCGCATAATTCGTATTTCCGTTTAAAATTAAGAAACAGCGCGAAGGTTCGCGTCAGTTAGTGTGTGTGCTACTGAGAAGAATACTAGATGTAGTTATATAAAGATGCAACCACACAATATATAGGAAATTGTCATAGGCTTTGCCCAAAGGATGGACACAATGGGTAAGGGGGATTTGTACACATTTTACACAGGCATACAGCGATGTGGCGGCAAATAAAAACCCCTGCGCGAGTTAACCGGGCAGGGGTTTTTGCGAAAAGAGCGGGTTTAGCGACGCAAACTGAGTAGCGCGCCGACGAAAATACCAATGGCGGCGGCAGCACCAACGCTGCACCAGGGTTTGTCTTTCACAAAGGTATCTGCGCAGCTCACAACGTCGCTCGCGGCTTGTTGCACACGGTTGCGGCCATGCAGACGTGCGCGGGTCTCTTTTAACAGCACCTGTGCTTTACGACGTGCGCTTTCCGCTTCGTCTTTGGCGTCGCTGCCCCATGATTTAAGTACCTCTTCGAGACTATCGGCTAATTGGCTGACATCGTTGTTGATATCCTCGACGCCTTCATCAACATCACGGCGATTCGGTCTGTTAAACATAGGATCCTCCCTCGTTTTTGATGTGAATTTTAGTTTAGACCATAATTTTTAAGGCCTGACGGCAATCACCTCTTTCACGCTCGTTTGTGGAATTTTCTGAATCACGGTCAATGCTTAGTCATGTAAGGTGGCGAGGCTGTAGAGAGATGACGAGGAAAATCTATGTACTTAAGACCCGATGAAGTGGCACGCGTTCTGGAAAACGTGGGATTTACAATGGATGTGGCGACGCCAAAAACCTATGGTTATCGTCGCGGTGAAAATTATGTTTATGTGAATCGCGAAGCGCGAATGGGCCGTACGGCGCTGGTGATTCACCCCACGCTGAAAGAACGCAGTTCGTCGCTCGCGGATCCCGCCTCGGACATCAAGTTGTGCGATCACTACCAGAATTTCCCGCTCTATTTTGGCGGCGATTCCCAGGAGCATTACGGCATTCCGCACGGATTCAGTTCGCGCGTGGCGCTGGAACGTTTTCTGAAAGGATTATTTGGCGAACAGCACTAAACGATGGCAGGCGTTGCCTGCCATCCGCTATCAGGCTTTAGCCTGGTGGTAACTGCTCACCCGGAACAGACGGCGGCAGTAATCGAGGAAGTAGCCGTAAACGGCGCCCATCATCATCGACAGCACGATATTGGAACTGACCGCAGCGACAATCTGATGCCAGTCCGCACCTACCGACCAGAGGATCGCCACGTAAACCGGCGACTGGAAGGTGACATATGCCAGCACATCCGCCAGATTTTTCATCCAGCCGGAAGGGCTAATACGGCGCGCATAACGCATAAAGGCATCGCGGTACAAACCATAAGGCCAGGCAATAATAATGTTTACCGGGATGGCGACCAGGCGCGATGAAAGTGACTGTTCGAAGCTCATTCCGGAGAGAAATATTTCAATCAGCATGTTCACGACCGAACAATAGACAACCATCGCAAAGGTGTCTGCTGCGGCGTGACGCAGGCGAGACTGCGAAGAGAACATGGTGCTGCTCCTTGAGAATCAACGAAAAGGCGAATAAACAGGTCTTTTAGCGTTTTGAAGTGGCTGAATTAATGCGGATAGAGTATCCATCTGGTTTGAAACTAACAACTAGGGATAAATTTTTATTTTCTTTTCTTTGTTGGATAAAGTGCTCTGTGTTTGTGCGTTTTATGCTCATTTCATTATTTTAACTGGACTGGTTGTTAAATTTATTCAATATCAAAAGCTTATGGATGATGTGAGAATAAATGCAGCACTCTGAAGGGGAAGACGCAGCGCGTTTTAGCGTACTCTGCTTCCGCCGTGCAGATAAAACAGCCAACAGCATTTTTTATGCTGATAAGGGTGTTTTTGTGGAGTTTAATTCTGATGTGGTGCGTGATTATTTATGCTTATGTTTTGCATAAAATAATAGTCAGGGCGGTGGGGAACGCCCACCGCTGAGGGATTAACAGACGCCGAAATCGCCGTCTTCTTTATATGGCGAGACATCTTCCGCTTTCAGCGTAATTTTGTCTGCCGTCTCATCGTGAACGGGAACTGCAACGATTTGATCCTGATGAACTTCAAGCACTTTAAGTTTTGGCCCGCCAACGCGCGGTTGCACAATATCGCCGACAGAAAACATACCTTCCTCCTTTCTCATTTGTTGTGTCTCTAACCTTAGCCTGGAGGTCGTAGGGGGTACAGCGTAAAAGAGGGTAAAAGCGCGCGACGGAGGTGGCGGTACATTGCAGAGTGGCTATTCTTAAAGAGAAAGTCTTTTATTTCAATTACCTGAATTTTTTCTGCATGGGAGGCAACATGGGTTTCTGGCGCATTGTCCTGACGATTATTCTTCCGCCGCTCGGCGTGCTGCTGGGCAAAGGCTTTGGCTGGGCATTTATTATCAATATCCTGCTCACCCTGTTGGGCTACGTTCCCGGCCTGATTCACGCTTTCTGGGTGCAGACCCGCGATTAACGCAGCGGCGCGATAACAAGTATCGCGCCTTTGCGAAGTTATCAGAACGTTTCCCAGTTGCTGTCCCCGGAGGCTGCCGTCGGCGTGGCCGGGCGCAGCGCTGTCGGTTTTGGCGTACCGGATTTTTTGCTCAGCAGCGTGCTGTGTCCATTCACGCGGAACACCGCCACTGCCTGACGCAACTGCTCGGCCTGCTCTTCCAGCGCCGCAGAAGCCGCCGCCGATTCCTGCACCAGCGAGGCGTTCTGCTGCGTGACGCTGTCCATCTGCGATACCGCAAGGCTCACCTGCTCAATCCCTTTGCTCTGCTCATCGGAAGCGGAGGCGATTTCACCCATAATGTCGGTCACGCGCGTCACCGCGTTGACGATCTCTTTCATGGTATCGCCCGCTTCGGCAACCAGCGTGGTACCAGAGTTTACGCGGTTCACCGAGTTTTCAATCAGCGTCTTAATCTCTTTTGCTGCCTGTGCGCTGCGGCTTGCCAGCGTACGTACCTCACCGGCCACCACGGCAAAGCCGCGTCCCTGTTCGCCTGCGCGGGCGGCTTCCACCGCAGCGTTCAGCGCCAGAATATTGGTCTGGAAGGCGATACCGTCAATCACACTGGTGATATGTGCGATTTGTTGGGAGCTATCGGAAATTTCGCTCATGGTACGCACCACATTGCTGACCACTTCGCCTCCGCGAGCCGCCGTATCGGAGGCGTTTTTCGCCAGCAGCGATGCCTGGCGGGCGTTATCGGTGTTCTGCTTCACGGTAGCGGTGAGTTGCTCCATGCTGGCCGCGGTCTCTTCCAACGAAGCCGCCTGCTGCTCGGTACGGGAGGAGAGATCGTTGTTGCCGGTGGAGATCTCGCTGGCGCCGGTGTAGATCGAATCAGAACTGTTACGCACCGCGCTGACGGTTTGCACCAGCGCTGATTGCATCTCATGCAGGCCGGTTGCCAGTTGGCTCATCTCGTTGCGGCCTTCGGCAGCGATCGATTGTGTCAGATCGCCTCCGGCAATGGCGCGAATATGTCCCATAATGCTGTGCAGCGGTCGCAGCAGCAGGTGTTGCAGACCCAGCCAGATCATGACCATTACGGCAATCACTACCAGCAAAATTACGCCCAGCGTCCATTGCATACTGGTAAAGCTGTTCTGGTTTTGCTGTGCCGCCGCTTGCAGGAAGGTGTTGTTTTCCGCCCGCCACTTCGTATAACTGGCGTCCATATCATCCTGCGCCTGTTGCGCATCCAGGTTACCGTAAGCCTCGTAATTATTGGCCCGCAGGAAGGTGATCGACTGCTGCAAAACGTCATGCATTTTGCTGATGTTTTGCGAAACTTCGTCGGCTAATGCACTGTCCTGGCCCGCCACGCGCGGCGTGTTTTTGTAGTTATTAAAATAACCTTCTGCTTTGCCGAGTGAGTCGGTTGCCGTGGTGAGGAGTTTATCGATGCTGGCAAGGGAGGCCGGATCGCGTTGGTTTTTCAAAAAGCGAATCGCCACGCGTGTAACGGTGACGCGTGTTTTGATCAGCGTGTTAACGCTGTCGCCTAAGTTTTCTTGCTGTGCGTTAAGAACCCCGGTGTTCTGGAAGTTCAGCCTGTCATTATTGACTGCAGAGTAGAAAAGTCCCCCGGTGACCAACTGGAGAAGACAAAATACCGAAAGAGCAATAATGATGCCGGTAATAACCCGTATATTTTTGAGCATGGCCATAGTCCGTGAGAGAGTCGGGATTGCTCTGTTAATATCGGCCTGGCCAAAGTTAACTTTATGATCGCTTTTTAAACACTTAAATAAGACTTAAATAAGTGCCCGGCATATCACATGCCGGGAAGTGCGTTACAGGTCGTTGCGGTGTTTTTTTACTGCCAGCGCAATACGCGGCTCCAGCAATTTCGCTACGGCGGCGAATACCGGCACCACCACCGAGTTGCCAAACTGGCGGTAAGCCTGCGTGTCGGAAACCGGGATGCGAAACGGCTGTTCGCCGACTTTTTCAAAACCCATCAGACGCGCGCATTCGCGCGGCGTCAGGCGACGCGGGCGGCGCGCCTGGTTCTCTGCATTGCCGAAATCGGCTTCACCCAGCGCTTTATCCCAGCCACGATCGACAAGGATCTCTGAACCGTCTTTGTGATAGCGCGCCGACAGCGTGCGGGCCACGCTTGCGGCATTGGTGGGATCCACCAGCCCGAAACCGAAGCCATTCCCTTTTGCCGCATGTTTTTGCGCATAGCGATAGAGGTACTCCCAGAGCTTGGGCGACAGCACATATTTGCTGTCGACCGTCGGGTCGAGTAGTTGGCCGAAGGTCGGGCGCTGCGTGGGGTAAAAGCGGTCGATATCGCGCAGGGTAAAACCTTCATTGAGGTGTAAATCGCGGCGAAAACCAACCAGCACAATGCGTTCGCGGTGCTGCGGTAAAAAGTGGCGGCCATCAATGATTTTCGGATCGTCTTTGCCGGAAGCATCGGCATCGGCCACGTCATAGCCCAGTTCATCCAGCGTATTCATGATCACGCTGAAGGTTTTGCCTTTGTCGTGGCTTTTGAGGTTTTTGACGTTCTCCAGCACGAAGATTGCCGGACGCCGCGCTTTGATAATGCGCGCAACGTCGAAAAACAGCGTTCCCTGCGCTTCGCACTCAAAACCGTGGGCGCGACCGAGCGCATTCTTTTTACTTACCCCGGCGAGGCTAAAAGGCTGACAGGGAAAGCCCGCCAGCAGCACGTCGTGCTCGGGGATCTGCTGTTTGATATGGGCGTAAGCCTGGGCTTCAGAGACGGCAGGATTGCCGCTCAGCGTCACTTCGCGGATATCCTGATTAAAGGTGTGCGTGGACTTATCGTTGTACCAGTTGGCTTTATAGGTGCGCACCGCGTTTTTGTTCCATTCACTGGTAAATACGCACTGCCCGCCGATAGCTTCAAACCCGCTGCGAATACCGCCAATTCCGGCAAAGAGATCGATAAAACGGAAACGATAGTTGGGGTGATGAGCGGAGGGCGAGGGGAGCAGCGCACGCAGTTGCGCTTCTTCGGCGGCGGTCAGCGTTTTGGCGCTGCCTTTACCGTTTATCCAACGGTTGAGCGATTCACGGCTCCATTCCGCTTTACCTGCCTTTTTCAGCTGCTCGGCCACGTACTTTTGTCCGTAGATTTCAAGCACCTGATCGAGTAATGCCCGGTCGCGTTCCTGCTGTCGCTGTTGTTCAGTCTCTGCCTGCGCCAGCAGTTCCTGTGCGAGTGAATCAAATTCCGCCATGGCGTCTCCTTGGATTGACGCTCTGAAATATATCACTCATTTGACCCAGAGGAGAAACACCAGACAAGCTGTTATTGGCGGATAAACGCAACCGGTACGCTTTCCGTCAACCACACACCGTTATCGGCCTGATAGAAAACAAAGTCTTGCGCGTGCATCCGCCCCGCTTCAACGGTGAGCACCACCGGTTTGCCGTGGCGCTGGCCGACGGCGGTTGCGGTCACCTCATCGGCAGATAAATGCACATATTTTCACACTTTGTTCCATGGCATTTTCGCCAGCAGCAGCGCCATGCCGCACCAGCCGCTGACTCCGGCGAACAGCAGGCCTGCGCCGACAAAACCGGAGAGCAGGAAAAAGCCCGGATGCGCCGCGTAACCGAGTATCACGCCGAGCAGGATCAGGCTGCCCGCCACCATTTGCACCTGCTGCATCAGCGGACGCGGCTGGCGTTTATCTTCCACCGTTGGCAGGTGCGCCTGCTTCCAGCCATTTAGCCCGCCTTCGAGAATGGCCACCGGCGCTTGCCCTGCGACACGTACCAGCGCATCGGCATTCTCCTGCGTACGTCTGCCGGACTGGCAGTGAAAAATCACTGTTTGTGTGGGCGAGTCGGTAGTAATTGGCGCACCGTTCAGCAATGCTTCCAGCGGCAATGAGACGGCGCCAGGCAGGTGCTCGCGGCGAAATTCATCAGGCTGGCGAATATCGATAAGCAGTGCGCCTGCCGCTTGTTGTGCGCGGGCGTCAGCCGCGGAGATCCGGGTATAAGACATAGTTACTCCTGCGGGCAGTAGAGCCCCTTGAGTGTGCTGATAATTTTGCCAACCGCTTCATCTTTAATGAAGTAGTTGACCCTCTGCGCCTGGCGCAGGCTTTCAACCAGACCTTCCTCTTTCATCCGCGCCAGATGTTGCGATGTTGCTGAAGGGCTAAGGCCCGTGATGGCGCTCAGTTCACCCGCAGAGGTGCCCGGCGCGTCGCACAGCATGCAGAGGATCAGCAGCCGGTGCGGGTTGCTCATCGCTTTCAGTAAGCCGGATGCCTGCTCAGCCTGTTTCTGAAGTAACGGGATATCGGGTTTGGTCATGGTTGTTTAGTTTTTTCTAAATTTAGATAAATCTAAAATAAAGAGCGAAAGAATTCAAGCACTGAATAAATCCTTAACATTTTTGGTTTGAATTCTCTTCAACACCTTCGTTTACTGAGGGTTATGTGTGGCGATATTTCCGGAGAAGAATGTGAAGGTTTTGAAATATGCGCTCTGCGCTGTCAGCGTCTGGGTTCATGGCGCGAGCGCCTGGAGTAATGCCTTGCCCGTCGGGCCTGCGGCAGGCGATCAATCGCTTTCACCTTTTTATATCTGGGACGGTTCTTTACCTGCGAACCCCGGCATGATGCTGCGCGAAGAGCCGCTTCCCGCACAGCCGGAAATCACCGCAGCCAGCAAGTCGCAACGCATTCTGTATACCTCGCGCGATAAACGCTGGAACGCCGGAATTGTGCCGGTCAGCGGTGCGCTTTGGTTCCCGAAAGGCAATCCACCGGCCGGAGGCTGGCCGGTTCTCGCCTGGGCGCACGGTACGCTGGGCGTTGCCGATAGCTGTGCGCCGTCGTGGACTAACCCGACAGCACGGGATGCGCACTATATTAACCAGTGGCTCCAGCAGGGTTTTGCGGTTGTCGCCACCGATTATCAGGGGCTCGGTGGGCCGGGGCCGCATCCGTATATGAACTGGGAAGCGGAAGGACGTTCGGTGCTCGACAGCTTACGCGCGGCGTTACAGGCCTATCCGCAGCAGCTCGCGAATAACCTGGTGATCAGCGGCCAGTCGCAGGGATCGGGCGCGTCGCTTGGCGCCAGCCTGATTGCGCCGGATTACGCCCCGGAATTGAAACTGCGCGCCACCCTTGCCACGGGGGTGGTGGCAACGTTTCCGGATGGGCCAGTGAAACCCGGCAATGCGCGTCCGGGCAATCGCGATCCATCACGCTTTACGATGTTACGATTGATTGGCGGCTCGCTGCCGGATGGCGCGCCGCCCGCTGAAAAATGGGTAACAGAAAAGGGGGCGAAGTTGCTGGCATTGGCGAAAACCGCCTGTATGAGCGAGCTGGGCCGCTATGAGCGCCACGAAAAACTC